>CAKNXH010062522.1:0-27336 GCA_932178445.1 Andricus quercusramuli
GGTTGTTGAACTTCGGCTTCTGGCACTGGTTGTATTAGGCCATCTACCTCCGGAGGATGTGGTGGTGCTGGATCATCACCAGGTTGAGGAAGAACATCAATTGCCACTGCTTGTTCGTGTGACGCGGCTTCCTCTAACTGCTGTTCATTGCCGTTGTTCTTCCACTCCAAATCAACCCGCTGTTTAATCTCCATTGCTCGATCTTCTGAAATGAGTCGATTAGTCCTGATGTCCTTCACCTTAGCGATAAGATCTCTCAATGCGACTTTCTCTATTTGAGGATACTTTGCGGCAAATTTCGTTCTGAAATTTTGTCCTTTTTTGCGTGATGTTTCAAACTTCGCACTTTCATAATATAGACGCATCAATTCCTCATTCATTGTGGTATCCCACTTGATGCTCTCCCACGGTATTTCTGTTAAAGTGGTTGGCTGTAAATAGCTAACGCTAGCCAAAGCATCCTCAGCAGACGCACTTGATGTTTCACTGCTTACCGTATGTCGCAGATGTTCTTGCTGGCCAGCTGTTTGATTAGTGAGATCTGCCTGACCATCTCGCAGCTCACCATCACCACCGTCCCGCATGCTGTGGCCCCCAGCGAATGCTGTGGTCCCCAGCGGTGCTGTGGCCCCCAGCGGAGAGCCTCGGTGGCAATATGGAGGAATGTGAAACATGCATCTATTCATCCTATTGTGATTTCGGCTACAGGCAATGTGCACGCAAGATGCACTGAACATCTTGAACATTTAGGAGTCAGTAGGGTACTGGCGGTAGCTCAAAAGGCGGTTTTATTAAACACTTGTCGCATTGTCAGAAACTTCCTAGACCATCAGGAAGCAAGTGACTAAGAGCCTATGGCGTGATACATGGTAGCTCTGAGGAAGCATCCGGAGGCGACTGGCGTCACCTCCAACACTCACGGCCGCTGTGTAAGGATAACAGCGGCAAAGCCACACTGCAAACTACATCATGCTTCTAATTTTGTACCTACAACATCATCGTAAATGATTTCAAACAACGTATTGAAATAACTTATAACATCCTGATCTCATCCGTCACTTGACTTAGTCCGTGACTATGACGAAAAACCGGGTTCATCCGAGAAAAAGTATTAAAAAAAAAGAGCCTCGGTGGCTCAGTTGAAATTTTTCTATGTACCTTTACCGAGGTTCTGGTGGTTCGGAACCCACCTTAAGCTGTAGGTCCCCCTATCATACACTTGACTGCAACCCAGTCCGTGAATGATGGGGTAAAAACCAGGCTTTGCCCAATATGTCAGTGTACACGCTCTTATCAGGTCATTTGATTGCATTATAATAATGCGTCCGTGACTGATAATATATACCGGGAGAGCCCCGTGCATAATATTCAAACAAAACAAAAAATCCAGCTCTAACCAAAAATGTCTTCGACATATTGGGCTGTAACCATCTCAAGCCTGAGAGAAAAATGAGTTTCCTTATAATAATAATGTGGGTGTTATATGTGTTATAATTGTGGAGGATGTGGCGACCCCATCGCCCGAGAGCTCCTGCTCTCGCAGTCAGCCGCGTTGCTTTGGGCTAACTCCCCAATGCAACGAATTATGCGGTTACGACACAAGTATCGCGCAGTGCCACCCACAATAGGCCTCTCTCGGATGGAGGCCACGGTTCAGTTGGGAGTGGCAATAGGAACGAACCGAGGCGACGACCAGGCAATGACCCCGGACAAACGCGAGAACATCGATTTAAATGGTCGGACCAACTCAGGAGGGACCTTCTTACCTGTTGGCAAAGAAGCTCACCGGCGCGGAGAGGATTCATGAAGAGGTTACATGACCGTTGGGGCAATATGCACCCGGAATATGCTCATAAAACGCCTCAGTATTTAAGAAATCAGGTATCCTTCTTGCGAAAAAACGGATATGAAGCTGTTTATCAACAGGAAGAGGAGCAACATCCTCCAGCGAACATTCCACCCGTTCCAGCAAGACCACCTTTGCAGATAGCCGATAATCTCAACATGAGAAGTAGGAGATCTATCCACCAAAAAGTCTTCCTCAGGATGGACAAATTAGCTGAAGCTAATACTGCTCTCCACGAATCGCTCCCCGAAGATGTTAATCTGTGGAATCTGAACTGTGTAGTTTACGAGAAGGCGGTCTCCCTGCTTAGCGACGATAGAAGTAACGAAACTTCGGTACGTCTGAGTAAGACACGCCAGCGTATTTCACAGCTTCAGTTCAAAATTGAAACGGCGAGACGGCATGCATCAAATGTTCAGTGCGTGATTAGCTACATAACATCAAATAAAAAGTTCACTCCAAAAGTTAGGGCACTTGCTCGAAACTTGAGGAAAGCAAATCACACGCTGAACAAGTGTAAACTGTCGACCATCAAGCAGCACTGGACGCAAAAAGTAAGATCTCTTTCAACAGCGAAACAGCGCCTTGAACGGCGAGTTAAGTGGATTCAGGAAAATTCCACCTTTTCTACTAATCCTTCCCGTCTGTTCAATAAAGCGTCATGTGTAGTTAAAAATCCGCCTAGTCGAGAAGAGATTCAAGTCTTCTGAGAGCAAGTATATGGAGATACTTATCAGCTAAATGAAGACGCTTCTGATATATCACTCTTTCTTAACTTTTGCCAAAGGCAAAGGTTACAAGATCCAGAGGAAGAGTGTCCACTAATTACTGCTGAAGAAGTGAAGAAAGTTATCGCTAGAACTAAGAACTTTTCGGCGCTAGGGCCAGATAAAATCAACAACTTTTGGTGGAAGAAGTTTACTTCTACGCACCAACATCTAGCTCGTATATTTACTACTTTCTTAAACGAAAAGCAACCCGTCCCGCAGTGGCTAGTGGAAGGACGCACGGTATTGATCCCTAAGGCCAGAAATTTGTCATGTCCAAAGAACTACAGGCCCATAGCTTGTTTAAACACCAGCTACAAGCTATTCACTGGCATCCTCAAAGAGAGGATATTGACATCTATCGAGCCGGTATGGAGTGTAATAGTCGAACAACGTAGATGCAAGAGATGGCTGGCAGGTTGCAGGGAGAACCTGTTAATAGACAGGTGTATTACCCAGGACTCGATCAGGTATAGACGCAATCTGTCCATGGCTTGGTTTGATTACCGTAAGGCATTCGATAACACGAACCATGAGCTACTTATCAAGCTCCTTGAGTGCATGGAGGTGCATCCAAAAATAGTGAGATGCATAAAAGAGCTTATGCTCTTGTGGCGGACAAGATTTGTCATAACATTTGAGAAAAGACAAGTGAATACAAGCTTTGTCACATATAAGAGGGGCGTCTCTCGAGGATACTCTCTAAGTCCGATACTTTTCTGCATCTCCCTCTTGCCTCTATCTATTGTGCTCCGAGGCAAAAGCTCTGGATACCTATGTGGCCCGCCGAACAGAAGAGAATATAAGGTCAACCACCTATTATACATGGACGACCTTAAACTCTTTGCTGCCTCAAAAAAGGACCTTAACATCCTTGTAGATGCGGTAAATAGGTATTCTAAAGCGACTGGCATGAGCTTCGGACTGGACAAGTGTGCTTGCGTCCACCTACACCAAGGAAGACTAGAAACTACATCATCCAGTGACGATCAGGATGTTCAACTCTTCGGCGGAAATACCATTCAACATCTTGGTATTGGAGAAACATATACATATCTTGGAATACCGCAAGCGGAAACCCAAAATGTGCATAACTTGAAAACGGCCCTTGGAAAAAGGTATCACCAAATTCTCAGAAAAATTTGGGCTTCCGAATTATCTGGAAAGAATAAGATCCAGGCGACCAATATGTTGGCCGTTCCTATACTGCTCTACACGTTTGGTGCAGTAAAATGGAACGTCGATGAGTTGAAACAACTTGATCGAAGCACACGCAAGATGATGACAATACAACGGAGTCTTCGTCCTAAATCTTCCGTACCTCGAATATATCTCCCTCGCGATAAAGGCGGTAGAGGATTGCTAAGCTTAGAGTGTCTTCATCGAAGAACGGTTCTGGCTACAGCCTGCTCAGTTCTAAAAAGCACGGATTCCCTTATGCGACTCGTACATCAACATGAAGTCGCCAATGCTGCGGTGTTTCTATACCATGCAGCAGATAGGGCCGCAGAGGAGCTTGACCTCCCATTTGATTCCAGCAATAGTACACATGGCCTAGCATCACTAACACCTCTGGTGCTCAAAAGTCGTATACAGGAAGCAGAACATACCCTCCTACTAAGAGAACATGCTGAGAAACCCCTCCATGGTAAGTTCTACGGCATCCTACGTAGAGAAGAGCTCTCGATGGGTCTGTCCAACATGTTTCTCAAGTCTGCTGGATTGAGATCGGAGACCGAGGGATTTCTTCTTGCCTGTCAAGACGGCGTCATAGACACCTTAGTTTACCGCGAGCGCATAATGAATATACCTGTACGCGATACCAACTGCCGAGCGTGCAAGCAAGAGCCCAAAACACTTGGTCATGTTCTCAGTGGATGCTCTAAATATGCACGCTGCGCGTACATAGAGAGACACAATGCAGCTCTAAAAGTGATATATTACCATCTTAGGCATTTCTATGGTGTTGATCTATTGCCCGTCTTGCCATACGCCCAGGGGGAACACGAGTCAGTTGTGGAGAATGATCAGTGTAAGATCTACTGGAATTTCTCATTCTCCACCACTCAACGTATCAGTGCTACGAAGCCTGACATTGTCCTCCAAGATCTGAAGAACAAGATCATTTACGTGATTGAATTCTCGGCACCAGCCGATGGTAATATCACGGCAAAGGAGGGAGAGAAACAGGCGAAATATCAAGCACTTCTTTTCGAGCTGAGTAGGCTGTGCCAAGGCTACAAAGTCCATCTTATAATTCTCATAATCGGCTGCCTTGGAGGTATGAAAGCTTCATTTATTAGCCAACTCAACAAGATTCCGGCTTGCCAGCGTCATGCTCATTTCATCGCGAACCGGATGCAAAAGGCTGTTCTCCTGGGATCACTCCATCTGGTCCGTCAACACTGTTCCTCTTAAATTCTACAAAGATTGGTAGCTCTAAAAAAGTATCCAGAGGTGAAACCTTCATCTCCAACTGGCTTGTCTGCCGCGTAAGGTCATCCGCGGCTAGAGACCTGACTCCAGGGAACAGTGTTGCCCGATGTTATCACGCGTAAATTTCCCGCTCTTGCTTACCTTCTAGGACAGAAGGAGCAGAAGCGGATGACGTACACGTTCCAGTAGCTTTGGGATTGGTTTCTTTAAGGAATCATGATCGAAGCTTCCGGAGCCTACAACTTCTATAAATAATAATAATAATAATAATAATAATAATAATTCGCTACCTCTAGGTAGACCCAGAAACAGATGAGAGAAAAATGTGAGGGATTATTATGAACTTTAAGCTCATAATATTTAATCTATCTAACAATTTAGATTAATTTATTCATTGAATTAATATTATTCAAAGAGGATGATCACCACCTGTGCATCCTCCAGCAAGGTTTTTCCTATGCATTTGAACGCAACACAAAATGCGTTAGAGGTGCAAACTCTTGTATACTGTGCAGCTGTGGCAACCGTTAGAATGTTGGGCCGCAGAACTAGGCCTATAATTGCAGTCTTCGCCCCAAGACAGGAGCGAGATCCGCCATGGAAGATCAGGTTGGATATGGATGTCAACAAAGTAAGGTGCAAATTGGGTCGACTGACTCAATATAAAAAAGGAAATCGAACCAGAAAGCTGATACACCATGTTATTAAAATCATCCACCCTCGGTACATCGAGACATTGACACCAGCAATATTGGATGAGATTATAGACTCCCAGCGGCAGAGACTTGATGTTCTTACTGCTAGACTGCGTCGGTACAAGAAAAGTAGTGCAAGAAGGCAACAAAATCGAACCTTTCAGACAGACGAAAGAAGGTTCTATCGTGAACTGAGTGTACAGCAAAATAACCAGCAAGACACCGAGGTCCCTCAATTGGAAGAAATGACTAACTA
The DNA here is from genome assembly GCA_932178445.1 of Andricus quercusramuli. Classification (NCBI taxonomy): domain Eukaryota; kingdom Metazoa; phylum Arthropoda; class Insecta; order Hymenoptera; family Cynipidae; genus Andricus; species Andricus quercusramuli. Next base: position 6,001 of record CAKNXH010062522.1, read on the forward strand.
TTGGTCAGACGTTTGGGGAAAAACTAACAGAAGCAATTTGGACACTGCGTGGTTCCAACTAGAGAAAGCAAGAGCAAGCAATAACCCTGAAATGGAGCTGACGAACATCACAAGTTTAGATGTTTCAGCGGTTTTGAAAAAAGCATGTAACTGGAAATCTCCAGGTCCGGACATGGTGAACAATTTCTGGTATGAGTACCTGACTAGTGTGCATCCTGCGTTGGCACGGTGTTTTCAGAAGATCATCGAACATCCAGATCTGATGCCAGGCTTTATGCTGCAAGGTACTACGTATATGTTGCCTAAAAAACCAGATGCTCAAAATCCATCTGAATTTCGACCGATAGCCTGTCTTCCAACAATATATAAATGTCTTACAGCAATCATAGCAGATGAGGTTTATTCTCACTGTGAGGAGAATGACATCCTTACAGAAGAACAAAAAGGATGTTGTAAAAACTCCCGAGGCAGTAAAGATCTAGTCACCATAGACGCTGTTGCCATGACGCAAGCTCGTAAACACCAAAGGAACTTGCACATGGCATACATTGACTACAAGTAAGCGTTTCCTTCCGTACCACATGACTATTTGCTTGAAGTCTTAAAAGTATACAAAATTTGTCCACGCATCATTGACTTCCTAAGTCGTGCGATGATGCTATGGAGTACAAGAATCAGGTATTTTGATCATGGACAACTGAGGATAACTAGATCAATACGCATTAAGACGGGTATATTCCAAGGAGACTCCTTCAGTGCATTATGGTTCTGTTTAGCGTTGAACCCACTGAGCAAAACTTTAAATAGCACGTCTCATGGGTTCCGAGTAAATGATAATGAGGATGGTCATCAAGTGACCCATCTTCTATACATGGATGACCTGAAGCTATACGCTAGTTCGGACGAGAAATTGCAGCAAGTGATTGATGTTACAAAGCAGTTTTCCAATGATATCAACATGGAGTTTGGACTAGATAAATGCCGAACAGTGCATTTAATCAGAGGAGAATTAGGGACCGCAGAGATAGAGAATGATTTCGGGAATGACATCGAGGCAATGGCTGAGGGCGAGTCATATAAATACCTGGGTATTCTTGAATCTAAGGGTATCCAGCATACGATAGTTAAGAAAAGCCTAACGACTGCCTTCACTACAAGACTCAGATTGGTTCTGAAGAGTTCTCTCAACTCGGCAAACAAGATCAGGGCAATCAACACCTACGCCATCCCTGTTCTCACGTACTCCTTTCGGCTCATCAAATGGTCGAACACTGACCTCGAACGATTAAACAGAATCATCCGCGTAGAAATGACGAAACAACGAATGCACCACCGTAATTCGGCGAGTGAAAGGGTAGTTCTACCACGACATAGAGAGGGCAGAGGCATTGTAGATGTCAGAAAACTGTGTGAGTCACAAGTTACACAGTGGCGAGACTATTTTAACAGCAAGCGAGATGTTACGCTTTACAACACCATCTGTAAAGCGGATCTTGACTACACGCCCTTCAATTTGTCCTCAGAGGAGGCCTTGAATATCAGGGCAGAAACCATAGAGGAATTAGAAACGCAATGGAGACAGAAAGCCATCCACAGCGAACATCCCAAAACGCTAGATCTATATAAAGTGGATAGTGAGGCATCCAATATTTGGCTGAGGAAGGGACTACTGTATCCAGAAACGGAAGGCTTCGTCATTGCGATTCAGGATAGAGTTGTCAGCACCAGGAATTATCGCAAACACGTGTTACATCAAGACGTGGTTGACCAGTGCCGATTATGTGGAGATACCAACGAATCCATCGAGCACATTATTGATGGTTGTCGCGTAATGGCTCAAAGAGAATATACGCACAGACATAATGATGTGGTGGGCATTGAACATCAACAACTTGCCTTAAACCTAGGACTCTTAACAGAATGGATGCCTTTCTATAGATACATTCCAATGTCCGTTTTAGAAAATGAAGATTACATCTTATATTGGGATGTGACCATCCAGACGGATCATTACATCCGAGCCAGTCGACCTGACATCGTGATGCGAGAGAAAAAAGGTGGAAGAGTCTACATCATCGACATTGCTTGTCCGCTCAACCGAAATTTGCAGGCAACCTATATAACCAAGATTCATAAGTATAGCGAGGTAAGGCATGAAGTTAAGGCAATATGGAGGAATGTGAAACATGCATCTATTCATCCTATTGTGATTTCGGCTACAGGCAATGTGCACGCAAGATGCACTGAACATCTTGAACATTTGGGAGTCAGTAGGGTACTGGCGGCAGCTCAAAAGGCGGTTTTATTAAACACCTGTCGCATTGTAAGAAACTTCCTAGACCATCAGGAAGCAAGTGACTAAGAACCTATGGCGTGATACATGGTAGCTCTAAGAAAGCATCCAGAGGCGACTGGTGTCACCTTCAACACTCACGGCCGCTGTGTAAGGATAACAGCGGCAAAGCCAAACTGCAAACTACATCATGCTTCTAATTTTGTACCTACAACATCATCGTAAATGATTTCAAACAACGTATTGAAATAACTTATAACATCCTGATCTCATCAGTCACTTGACTTAGTCCGTGGCTATGACGAAAAACCGGGTTCATCCGAGAAAAAGTATGAAATAATAATTCGCTATGTTATTTAATTATTTAATAATTGATAATTATTTAATTCGCCTGCTCAGTTCTAAAAAGCACGGATTCCCTTATGCGACTCGTACATCAACATGAAGTCGCCAATGCTGCGGTGTTTCTATACCATGCAGCAGATAGGGCCGCAGAGGAGCTTGACCTCCCATTTGATTCCAGCGACATTACACATGGCCTAGCATCACTAACACCTCTGGTGCTCAAAAGTCGTATACAGGGAGCAGAACATACGCTCCTACTAAGAGAACATGCTGAGAAACCCCTCCATGGTAAGTTCTACGGCATCCTACGTAGAGAAGAGCTCTCGATGGGTCTGTCCAACATGTTTCTCAAGTCTGCTGGATTGAGATCGGAGACCGAGGGATTTCTTTTTGCCTGTCAAGACGGCGTCATAGACACCTTAGTTTACCGCGAGCGCATAATGAATACACAATGCAGCTCTAAAAGTGATATATTACCATCTCAGGCATTTCTATGGTGTTGATCTATTGCCCGTCTTGCCATACGCCCAGGGGGAACTCGAGTCAGTTGTGGAGAATGATCAGTGTAAGATCTACTGGAATTTCTCATTCTCCACCACTCAACGTATCAGTGCTACGACCTGACATTGTCCTCCAAGATCTGAAGAACAAGATCATTTATGTGATTGAATTCTCGGCATCAGCCGATGGTAATATCACGGCAAAGGAGGGAGAAAAACAGGCGAAATATCAAGCACTTCTTTTCGAGCTGAGTAAGCTGTACCAAGGCTACAAAGTCCATCTTATAATTCTCATAATCGGCTGTCTTGGAGGTATGAAAGCTTCATTTATTAGCCAACTCAACAAGATTCCGGCTTGCCAGCGTTAGGCTCATTTCATCGCGAACCGGATGCAAAAGGCTGTTCTCCTGGGATCACTCCATCGGGTCCGTCAACACTGTTCCTCTTAAATTCTACAAAGATTGGTGAAACCTTCATCTCCAACTGTCTTGTCTGCCGCGTAAGGTCATCCGCGGCTAGAGACCTGACTCCAGGGAACAGTGTTGCCCGATGTTATCACGCGTAAATTTCCCGCTCTTGCTTACCTTCTAGGACAGAAGGAGCAGAAGCGGATGACGTACACGTTCCAGTAGCTTTGGGATTGGTTTCTTTAAGGAATCATGATCGAAGCTTCCGGAGCCTACAACTTCTCAAAATTAATAGTTCAGACGCGAATCGCCCCTAAATAATGTAAATAATGTGTATAATAATAATGTTAGTGATATCAATAATGTAAATAATATTAATAATGTAAGTAATATTAATAATGTTAATAATATTAATAATGTTTGGATAAAAATAGAGCATATGTATGTATAAAATGTATTTTTTTTCTTTTTTAAAGAAAAGTGGAAGGGTGGGGGAATTGTGGGGGCGGCGAAAAAAATTTTGCACACGGGCGGCCAAATGTATAGCGCCGGCTCCTGAGAATGATGTAACTACCATTTGTGAAGAATGTCAAGTTATATGGGTTTTCTTTTATTTTTAGGTTCATCTTTAGTCCAACAAGATTGTTAGGATTTCACATATATTGGCATCACAACTTAGAATTAGAAAATGCTTGATTTAACAGAATCGCCTCTGAAAATTGAAAAAGCACCCCTTAAGAGTTTTCGTTTTTTCAAAGCTCTACTTTCCAAATTTTAGTAAAACAGTTATTCACTTTTCGCACAAAGACTGTATTCTATCATTTTTTTTATGAAGCGTCGTTTGAAAGCCCAAAAAAAAATGTTTAATAGTAGTTTTCTATCACTGGCACACATTTGAACTTTCAAAAGGTTATTTTTATCCATGTAAGGCCAAATGTCAAGTCCAATTTCGAACATTCGACTTGATTTTTGGATCCATTATTCTCAAAAAAAAAGAAATAATTTACGTTTCATAAATTATAATAATCTAAGGAAAAAAAAGCCGGTTTGATGTACAGTCAGATTTTTTTTTCTTTCGAAAAATCCAATGTTCTAAGCGTTTCTAAATTTTTATTGAAAATTTGAATAAACCACTGCATACCTCAGATGTTGAAACCTTATGTTAAAAAAATGACACAACAGATTCAGTTTTAGCATATAAAAAGCAATTAAATTAATGAAACCCAGGTAAGAAGTAAGAAAATTTGACTCAAAATTATAGGGACTAGGGTTACGATTATTGGAACATTTTCTGTATGTACAACAATATGGTTTTAAACATACCAAATGGTTCATATACAGATTTTACTTTGTGCTTGGTCCATTTTGAGCCTGGTTTCTCCCATCTAGCCATGCACTTGAAAACACTTTTTCCTTTAGGTGGCCAATAAAGAATTTTTTTGTCATTAGAGTGCCAAATATTGGGAGTTATAATACACCAATCCTCACATGTTACAACGACCCATGATCTGACCTAAAACAGTATTTTCAGCTGTAAATTTTAATGATTTCTAGACAAGTATTTACTAAATATACAAAAAATTCACTATAAAAGAATTTGAGTTGCTAATTTTGAAATTAATGTATAGAATTCCTGAAAATAAAACAAGAATCTAACGACCAAATTTGGACAACCACCACAAAATGCTCCTATTGTAATTTTTAAAAAACAAAAATAGGCAACCAACCCAATCCCCTCCCTTCTCTTTTTTATTTCTTTCGTCTTTTTTATTTTTATCATTATCAAATCACAATATGATAGCATATACTGTGACGTTGCAGATTTTAAATCTGTGACGTCAAAGAATATATGTACAACTGGCGCCGGATGATAGTTGTTGTTTTGACTCGCGTTCGGTTTCTTGATCCAGTAGGGGTGTCGCACCGACGTCCTTCGGTGCACTCTCGAAATGCTAGATTTATTGGTAATTTTCTGCAAATGTTTTCATGACACAAAACCTCGAGCCATATCCGCCAAACAAGGATGTTTAGAGGATGTTGAGAAGGAAGGAAGAACGTATAAAGGGCTTTGAGGAGGGAAGAAAGGATGTCCATCATTTGAATACCCATAGTACTCCCGCCAGACGCTAGAGTCTGTCACCTCGCAAGCCTGGTTGTGCCACCTCAGTCGACAGCTGTGACGCGCGGAACCCCGCGCGTCTGATAATTTCCACATTTTTTCGTTTTGAGAACCCGGATACAAATGATGGCTGAGGAAGGATCGAAACGCCACACTGGATTTTTTGGAACACAGTGGAGAATACTCAGACTCCGTGTTCTCGCTTCAGAGTGTTGAAACATGAAAGTGCAGGGTGCACGAACGACTCGATATTTCCATGGGCGACACGAAAGTAGTACGTCACAGCACGTGACTAAATCACATGCTGTGATTGGCTACAATGGACTCGCCCGTAATGATGGCGGCTGACAAACTTCCGTCCGCCTGTCAGCGAACTTCCGCCTTCTTCGAGAGACGACACTCTCTTTCTAGACGTTTGCAACGAAAGCTGCGTTTTCTTCAAGTTGAAGTCGAGATTTGTAAAGCCGAGTTGGCTATTCAATATTAAAGTATTGGAAATATAGAATCGACAGTTCCGATGGCCGAGGTAAACTAATCTTTGTTTTGGCAAGTGAGACCAAGTGTCTAAATTCTAAATTCTAAATCGGTTCCTTTGTGAAGACACTTTGTCGAACGCGATTATCAAATAAGTAATTTAAATTCCCTTTGCCGGTAATCATTTTAGAAATAACTTAAGTGATCATTATTACTTTATATATTTGCATCAGATGAATGTGAATGTTTGATTAAAAAAAAAAAAAATAAGCGAGAACAAATGATAGAAAATTGAAGAGCGGCAGAGCACGCGGTTGATAATCCCGAGATGCTCCAAAAACTAGCTGTGAATTCGATCTCGAGTGTTTCCTCTTTGTTTGTGTTTATAATTATATGGTGCTCATTTCACGAGCACTTTGCTTCCCGTTAGCAAATGTATTTGCTTCCTCATAGAGGAAGCATTAGTTATTTTTTTTCAATAATAGACAAACCGAAGTCTTCATTTTGCTCAATTTAAAAATAGAAATTTACCAAAAATGAAAAGTTACAGAATAATACAAAAAATGTTTTAAATACAAAAACAAATCAGACAAATCAAATATTGCGTTCGAAATAATAATTTTTGAGCTGGAAAAGGGAAAGGGAAAAATCTGTCACACCCTATCCCTTTCCCAGCTTTATGATTTCTTTACAAAAATTGTCATAATATTACTCTATTTGAAAATTTATGATCAAAAAGTCTTTTCTATTCATGCATCAACTTTAAATTATGTCGGTTAAAAAAGTTTTTCTGTTTGAAACTGATGATTCAGATATTATAAATGAGCAGAACTTCCCTAATCTTCAATAAAATGTATGAATAATATAGGTCAATCGATTCGTCTCGAATCAACACATCTTTTCTGTTCTTGCATCAACTCTGAATTATGCTAGTGAAAAAAGTTTTACTATAAAAAACCCGAATTCAAAATATATAAATCACCATAACTTCCCTACTCTTCAATAAAATGTATTAATATTATAGGTCAATCGATTCGTCCTGAACCAAGGAATCTTTTACATTCTTGCATCAACTTTAAATTATGCTAATGGAAAAAGTTTACCTATAAAAAACCGTATTTTCAAATATTATGCATTACCATAGCTTCCTTACTCTTCAATAACATTTATTAATATTATAGGTCAATCGATTCGTCTCGAACCAAGGAATCTTTTACATTCTTGCATCAACTTTGAATTATGCTAATGAAAAAAGTTTTACTATAAAAAACCGTATTTTCGAATATTATGCATTACCATAGCTTCCTTACTCTTCAATAACATTTATTAATATTATAGGTCAATCGATTCAACTCAAATCAACACACCTTTTCTGTTCTTGCATCAACTTTAAATTATGTTAATGAAAAAAGTTTTACTAGATAGATAGATAAAGATAGAGAAACGTTTATTTTTCAGCCTGCTGGCCTTAAAAAATTGACTTGTTCACACTTCCATTTTTACAGAATTTTCTTAAAACTAACCCTTAAAGACTAACATCCATCCATTCCTTATCTCTAAGTCACACGCTTTTATCGCCTTGCCTTCCTCGCTTCGCCTCGCACGCATGTCCCTACTTTTTCGCATTGCCTCGCTTGCCAACCTCTGTTTTCGCTCTAATACCTACTACTTATCTACTATTTACAATATTTACATGTTACTTATATCTACTTTCTCTCCTATTTACAATCTTTTCGTCTCCATTCCTCTTCCTCCTTCCTTCTCTTCATCTCCATCTTACCCTTCACTCCCTTCACCCATGCTACTGCCCTTTTTTCCCCCTTTTCATGCAACAATGCCTCCATGCTTATCTCACTTCTTTCCACCTCCGCGCACTCCTCCAACCAGTGCTCCACTCTTGCATCCCCCTTTCCACACAGTTCACACATACTTTTCTCCCGCGAGAGCCAGAACCTATTGAAACCCTCCATGCACCCACACCTCATCCTCGCTATAAGCTCCTTACTTCCTTTCTCACATAAATATTGCGCTCTTGTCCTTGACATAACCCACACATAGTTCCCGTTACACCTTGACTCTCTTATTCTCTCTTCCCCTTCTGTCTTCTCTCTCTCCATGCCATTTTGCTCAACCAAGTCATAAGCCTTCATTCCTTCCTCGTGCATCCTTCTCACTTCATCCATCTGCAGTCCATTCATTCTAAAATACCTTACCCTCTCAGCCTCCATCTTCCCACCCCCTCTCCTGTTCTCCTTCTCCCACCAACACTCCCTAACCAGCCTACTGCCCCCCTCTTCCAAAAATTTCTCCTCATATTTACACGCCCTGCTCCCTGCTAGAATCCCTACACTCGTTCTCCCCATCTCCCTCCTGACAATATAATTAGGCGTGTTCCTTGCCAACCCCAAGGTCCACTTTACATACCTCTCCTGCGTTCTATTTACCTCTTCACTTTCTTTCCACCCCCACACCTCCACTCCATACAATAGCACACTCATCACTAGCGAATCAAACAGCTTTATTCTCCGTCCAAAATCATCTGCGAATAGCTTCTTTCCCAACCCCCACACCTGCCTCATCACCACATTTGCTCTCCTCACTCTCTCTTTTATGTGACCATCCACTCCCCCATTCCTCCGAAACACGAAGCCCAAGTACACAAACTCTTTCACCTCCTGCACCTCCTTTCCCTTCCACTTCCACTCTCCTGCCTTATCCCTTCCCCCTCCTTTTCTGAACACCATAACCTTGGACTTTTCCGCATTCAACTCTAAACCCTTCTTATCCAGGTATCTTCTCAACCTCTTCATCATCTCCTTTAAGGCCTTCTCGCTATTTGCCAGCAACACTATGTCATCTGCATACGCTAGTGACGAAATTCTAACCCCTCCTATCCTGACTCCTCCTACCACCCCAGCCTCCAGCTTACTTTCCATATCCGCAATTAAAATCGCAAACAGCGTTGGGCTCAGAGGACACCTCTGCCTTAACCCCCTATCCATCCAGAATCCCTCCGAAATCCCCTCCCCTCCTCTTACCTTGCCTTTGGTCTCTTCATATATCTCCCTTACCGTCTCAATTAGGCCTTTTTCTACTCCCCTATCCTCCATCGCCTCCCACAACCTCCCCCTATCCACCGACGGAAACGCGCCTTTTTTTTTATACCATTAAGCCATTTCCCTTTCGGCGAGCCTCTAGGGGTAAGCGTGACACTACCCGATTCGGGTAGTGTTTCTAGGTGGATAGTTTCTTGTAGTAAATAACTACAAGTGTGGGCTCACCACACCCACGACCGCCAACAGCAACGCAGTAGTATCGAACGGTCACCCATCCAAGTACTAACCGCGCCCAACTCTGCTTAACTTCAGTGATCTAACGGGAACTGGTATTTCCAGCGTGGTATGGCCGTTGATGGTATGGCCTTTGAGATCCACAAAAAACGCGTACACTCTCTTCCCCGTCTTTGCTAATTCTCTATCCACCACGTGCTGTAGAACGTAGATATTGTCGATAGTACTCCTACCCGCCCTAAATCCCGCCTGCGTCTCCGGCAATATTCCTTTCCCCTCGACGTCCTTCCGCAGTCTCTCTGCCACCACCATCGCGTATACTTTATACGCCGTATTCATTGGCGTGATCCCTCGACTCGGATCAATACATCTTTTATGTTCTTGCATGAACTTTGAATTATGTTAATGAAAAAAGTTTTACTATAAAAAACTTATTTTCAAAATATATAAATTACCATAACTTCCCTACTCTTCGATAAAATGTATTAATACTATAGGTCAATCGATTCGTTTTGGACCAAGGAATCTTTTATATTCTTGCATCAACTCTGAATTATGCTAGTGAAAAAAGTTTTACTATAAAAAACCGATTTTCAAAATATTATTGAGTGCTAGAAAAAAATGCAATAAATATTTTCAGAAAGCCTTCTGTCGGTTTCAAGATATTAGTGAGGAGAATAAGCTCTCCAAATTTCATCAATTTATCTGCAACCGTTTTCTAGTTATCGTGTTCACAAAAAAGCGTGACGTCCACACATCCACACACACATATCCACACACACATCCGCACACACACACACACACATCCGGACAATTGCTTAGAACATTGTATTAGACATTTTTAAATTAGGGAGGGTTTAATTAAATGAATTTAAAAATTTTGAAAAATGTTACCATTACAAAGCTTCCTCTATGAGGAAGCAATAAAAATGTAACAATGATCACTGAAGTTATTTCTAAAATGATTACCGGCAAAGAGAATTTGAATTACTTATTTGATAATCGCGAGCACTCCCGAGAAACACAAATAAAGATAACATGTGATAAAGATCATAAATTCAAAGTTTGACAGAAAATGGCGAAGTTCGACAAAGTATCTTCACAAAGGAACCAATTTAGAATTTAGACACTTGGTCTCACTTGCCAAAACAAAGATTAGTTTACCTCGGCCATCGGAACCGTCGATTCTATATTTCCAATATTTTAATATTAGATAGCCACTTCGGCTTTACAAATCTCGACTTCAACTTGAAGAAAACGCAGCTTGCGTTGCAAACGTCCAGAAAGAGAGTGTCGTCTCTCGAAGAAGGCGGAAGTTCGCTGAAAGGCGGACGGAAGTTTGTCAGCCGCCATCATTACGGACGAGTCCATTGTAGCCAATCCCAGCATGTGATTTAGTCACGTGCTGTGACGTAGTACTTTCGTGTCGCCCACGAAAATATCGAGTCGTTCGTGCACCATGCACTTTCATGTTTCAACACTCTGGAACGAGAACACGGTGTCTGAGTATTCTCCACTGTGTTCCAAAAAATCCAGTGTGGCGTTTCGATCCTTCCTCAGCCGTCATTTGTATCCGGGTTCTCAAAACGAAAAAATGTGGAAATTGTCAGACGCGCGGGGTTCCGCGCGTCACAGCTGTCGACTGAGGTGGCACAACCAGGCTTGCGAGGTGACGGACTCTAGCGTCTGGCGGAAGTACTACTGGTATTCAAATGATGGACATCCTTCGTTCCCTCCTCAAAGCCCTTCATACGTTCTTCCTTCCTTCTCAACATCCTCTAAACATCCTTGTTTGGCGGATATGGCTCGAGGTTTTGTGTCATGAAAACATTCGCAGAGAATTACCAATAAATCTAACATTTCGAGAGTGCTCCAAATGACGTCGGTGTGACTCCCCTTCTGGATCAAGAAACCGAACGCGATCACAGATTTAAAATCTGCAACGTCACAACACCCCCAACCTTAGCTGGAGACTACCGCGGGATTTGAACTGGCAAGTTCTCTCGTGACAAATCTCACGTGAGCTCGGCAGTCTCACCAACAAAATCAAACTTTAATAACGTCTCACTTCGCCAACTTCGGAACTTTCTTTACTCTTCAAGTTAGTTGGAAATCATAAAATAAAAATTCAATTCCCTGCAAAATAAAAAAAAAAATACCTACAAATCAAAAGTCAAACACTTGTTACGTTGCTACGGTAATCCACCACCCAAAAAAAAACAAAGATGGAATCCATGCAGCAATCACACAAAAGTAATACAACGTAAGCTCGGGAATGGACGAGGGAAAAAGGTTGGGTTTCTTGGAAGAAACAAATTAAATATAGATTTACTTTATTTCTCTCGACCGCCCGCTTAAAACCAAACACTGCGATCTAGCCCAACGAGGAAGGAGACTTATCGAACGCACAGTATTACAAATCAACTATTTATTGTCAGCGGTATCTGTTGACATGGGAAGAATACACGGAGAAGGTGGTACCGAGATGAAAGGAGACGAGACGCCGCAAGCGATAATCCGGTAATTCCCTCTCCTGCTCCTCGTCGGAACCAGCACATATCGGTAACTTCTGTAAAAAAAGGAGGTTAGACCACGGCACAATTAAATCGTATATCAACAAAGTGTGTACACATTACGTCAGGTTCTAATAACATATTCCGCTCGCAATTATCTGTGAATCAATAGGGAATTCCCCTCAAGGCCCAATACCATCTAGCGAACAGGAATCCTATTACCGAGTGCCAAAAATCAATACCACCTTAATATGTTCCTTCCCCATGAACCTACCATTCCTATCAATCAATCGGAAAACAACCGGTGATAATCGCTTAGCGATTTTAAACGTACCCTCGAACTTCTCTGCCAATTTTGCCGCGATTTTTTCTCCTCTATTGGAGAGAACCCTTTGCCTCCTTAATACCCAATCACCTACAGAAAAGGATCTGTTACGATGCTTCTTATCGTAGTATTTGGCTTGCGATTCATAAGCTTTTTCCAGCTGACAAGAGATCGAATCTCGCAGATGGTCCAGTCTCTTGACCCTATCCAACCAATCTTCTTTATTCGGTGGACTCTTTGCGGTATTCCTCTCGAGTTCCTTTCGAAATTCTCGGAACGGTACGGGTTGCCTGCCTAAATTCTAGAACGCTGGAGAAACCTTCAGAGATCCATGTACTGCTGATTTGTAGGCAAAACGGAATTCGTGCAGGTGAAGATCCCAATCCTGATGTTTCTTCTGTAGGAAGGATACGATCATGGTCTTCAAAATCTTATTTACTTGAGCGTGATACACTGGGTTAGTTGTGTGCAATATTCCCAATTCCTCACACATCTTCTCGAGCAATCGATTGCAGAACTCGGTACCATTGTCCGTATGGAGAACTTCTGGCGTGCCCCATCTAGAGACTATCATCTCTTCGAAATTCTTCTTGATTGTCGTCCCGTTCGCTGTTCGGATTGGGACGACTTCAACCTATTTGGTGAAGAGGTTTTGAAAGACAAAGACATACCGGTAACCCATCTTGCTTTTCGGGAAAGATCCCATGACATCTGAGGCCACCACAGTCCAAGGCTGCTCGACGATGCGTTGCCCCATTTAGACGGCTAGGCGATCTTGCTCCACTTTGCACCTTTGGCAAAGGTCACATCTTCGAATAACTCTTGAAACATACCGGAAGACCCCAGGCCAATAGTATCTTCTCGATACTCGCTGGTAAGTTTTCTCGGTACCCAAATGACCGGACTGAGGTTCCGAGTGGGAAATCTGCCAAACCTTCTGCTTCCACTCGTCAGGAACCACCAATTTCCAGTCATCGAGATCCGGTATCATGTCTTCAATGTTAGGGTTGGGTCTGTGGCGGTATAATCGATCGTTTTCCATTTTCCAATCCGCGAAAATCCTTGGCTTTGAAATCACAGCCTCCATCCTTTTTATGTACCATTTATCCTTGATCTCGGGAATCTCAGCGTCGGCTACCACATCAATTGCCGAAATCGGGCATTCTTGATCCTCCGAAATCCTTGATAAAGCATCGGAAACGTGGTTAAGGGCTCGTTTACGATGAATGATTTCGAAATCATATTCGAGAAGCTCCAAAGACCATCTCGCTGGCTTTCCTGTAGGGTTCCGTAAGTTGTGGAGCCACCTCAAGCTGCTGTGATCGGTAATCACCTTGAAGTGGAATTCATCCAAAAATTCGCGAAATTTCTTTATGCCCCATACGACGGCTAGGCATTCCCTTTCTGTTACCGTATAGTTACGCTCGGCAGACGTGAGAGTACGACTGGCGTAAGCGATAACTCTTTGTTGTCCTAACTGGTTCTGTGTCAACACTCCTCCCAACCCTGTAGTGCTCGCGTCTGTCTGGAGATTGAATGGATTCTCCGTGACTTCTGTAAATAGCGGATAAGCTAATACGGGTGCGGTAGTCAACGCAGCCTTGAGCCAATAAAATGCTTCCTGTTGCTCAAGGTTCCAGTGCCAATCAATGTTTGAGCGGAAAAGTCTCGTAAGAGGTTCGGCCATTCGTGCAAACTCTGGGATGAATCTACGGTACCATGAGGCTAGTCCTATAAGCCTTCGGAGTTGTTTTACGTTACTCGGAGCCGAGTAGGACAAAATCGGTTCTACCTTTTTCGGATCCGGTTGCAACCCCTCCCTATTGACAACGAAGCCTAAATACCTCACCTCTGTACATCCAAAATCACTTTTCTCGGTATTTATCGTGAGTCCTGCTTTCTCAATTTTCAGCAAAACTTTACCTAACCAATCCAGATGCTCTTGGAACATTTCTGTCACGACTAAAATGTCGTCTAAATAACAAAAGACGTTCGGGCGCATCTCGGGAGTTATTATCCTGTCGATGAGTCTTTGAAAGGTAGCGGGTGCTCCTGTTAGCCCAAAGGGCATTCTGACGAACTGAAACAACCCCCTGCCAGGTACGGTAAACGCCGTATATTCCTGACAAGACTCATCGAGAGGAATTTGGTTAAATGCCGCGCTCAAATCAATAGTCGAAATATACTTAGCAGATTGAAGCTGACTAAGTATATCTATCATGTTTGGTAGAGGGTATGCGTCCTTCTTGGATACTATATTTAATTTTCGGAAGTCTAAACAGAACCTATATTTACCATTTGGCTTTTTAGCCATGACTATCGGAGCTGACCATTCGCTATGAGAACCCTTAATTATTCCTTCCGCGAGCAGACGATCTACTTCCGCGTACATCGCCTCCTTTACTTTAGGGGATACAACTCGGTAACGCTCTTTAATTGGTGGATGTCCCTGCACGTCAATTTGATGCTTAATTAAATGAGTTGCTCGAAGAGGGCCTACATTCTGTTCTTTAGGTGGGAGTTTTTCCTTTAAAAACTTTGCTAACTCCTCTTTTTACCAATCTTGCATCTCTACAATACCTGAGCATCCGTGCTCACCCGTAATTCGCGTTATTAATACGTTAGGTTCACCCTTAAAATCTGGCATCCACATTTCTTTTGTTCTCGCCGCAAATGACATATCAAATTGTTCCCGCGCGTCTAGACCAAGTACCATCTCGGTATTTAAATTGCCAATGATTCCTACTTCAATGTTTTTGGTAACCCCATCGATAGTTAGTGGAAGAACGATTTTCCCCTCTACTTCCTCCTTGACAGCATTAGCTACAATTATGGCCGATGTCTGGGAACGGTCCAGCTTTTTGTCAAGTAGGTCTAGTATTTTGTCACCTATGTCCTTCCTGATAAAAGGCCCAGTGGACCCGGGATCGAACAAAGCGTCGATGGAGACAGAGCTGACCGAAATTGTCATGTGCACTCTGCCTCTAACCACGCCTGTTTGAAGAATCCAGTTTATCGGATCCTGTTCCGATTGAACTTCGTCGACCTTAAAATCAAAAAGGCCATCGGCCGAGCGCGATTCCTGCTGCTCTAAATCTAAAAGGCCATTCACAGGATTCGGAACAAAATCATCTGGTCTGTGCACCAGTGCTTCTACCAGGAATGTCTCGTTTTGTGTCAAGTCGGTACGTCCCTCCCCCAACCCTAAATCGACCATATCGGTCGGAGGCATCGTTACGCTTCGAAAGCTGTCCATGTCTGCAATCGCCAAAACAGTATCAAGGGTCTTCCAAACTGTCACAGTCGTTGTACTTCCAGCAGTCTCCACCCGCGGTGATTCACAACCCTCATCGAAATGCATCTTATTCTCGGGAACATTTTTAGGAATGTAAAGACCCACAAAGTCTGTAAAATCGATGGAATTGTAAACTAATCGCTTCTTGGTAGCTGAGAAACCTGCTGAAACGTCCGTAACGGTCTCAGTTTCAGGGGGGACAGCAGGGACCGTTCCTACTGCTTCCCCTGTTCGTTTCCCGCACAGTCGGGGCAGTTCAGGGTGGTGTAGCCCTCTTTCTTACACTTGTAACAAGCTATCTTTTCAGGTTGGGCACAACACTTCTGGAAGTGTCCCTCCTGTCCACACCTGAAACATGTCACTGTTGTTTGTCCTGTTTCGTTTGAATTTACACCTGTCTTCTGTCCGCTACTGTTGTCCTTTCCGTTTCCGTTTCTGATTTTGTTTCCGTTTCTGTTGCGGTTCTGGTACCGTTCCCATTTTTGGTTTTGGGGCTAGCCTCGGTTGTTAGCCTTTTTCGCTTCTTTGGTGTTTGGTTTGGCTCTGTATACGAATTCTCGCATAAAGGAGTTTTCGGGAGGTGGAGGTGGCTTATATTCACGCATATAGACATTCCACTGCTTCTCCCAATTCCTTCCGAGACGCGATAACTCCCTGAGCGACCTAAAGTCCGTGCGGCTAATAACCTGGTGATACTTTGGTCTAAGACCCCTATGAGCTCAATCCAATTGCTCGACTACAGGCATTTCGTCCTGAATATAGCTTATAAGGCCTTGCAAGTTTGTTAAGTAGTCGTCGATGCTCTCGTCTTTCCCCTGGGTCCTAGCCTGTACTTGTTCTCGTATACGCCTGTTAAAATCGTCGTCCCCGAATCTATTTTTAAGTTCCTTTTTTAATTTTTTCCACGTCGTAAATTCTCTCCCGTGGATCCTACACCACTTCAAGGCCATGCCATCTAAAAGAACTGGCATTGCCATCAATAATTCGTCGTCGTTAATTTCGGATAATCTTCGTCGGTCTTCTATCTTAGTTAGGAAGGAATCCGCACTGTCGACGCTTTCCCCATTAAAAGATAAGTTCCAACCCGAAACTAACTGTCCCAAATCTTTATTACGACGATTTCTACCAAAAGAACTATTTAAGTTCCGTAAGGGTTCTTCGTCCGAGGAACTGTGCATTACGGAAGGTCGGGTACGGTTCAATTTAGGGTTATTATTCCGGGTCATATTAGTTTTTACTGATTCAGCAACCGAGCGATTTAAAATTTTGTCCCTAGACTCTGATTCAGAATTTTCGGGATGGCTAAACTTCTCTTTGACTTCCGGTCCATATGAAACTTTCGGTGTAGCCCCAAGCGAAATTCTAGAAATCCTATCTGTTGCCCATTTCCTATCCCTAGTGCTAATATTTGTTTGATTGATCTTGTCGGTTACCGATCGTGATCTGTGAGAGAAAACTTTTTCCGAGAATCTGTTCGATTCCCTCACGGTACTCATTTGTGACCTTTTTAACCTTTCCAAGGGTTCGCCACGTAGTGGATCCTGAAACTTGAAATCTGGGCCTAAGAACTTCTTTTTGTTCTTGTTATTGACACGGAATCTTTTTGCATAAACGGATCTGGGAGCCCGTAAAAATTCGCATAACCGATTGATACACCTAACTCTGGTTTGCTGGGGTAAAGCGGGAATCGTGTTGGCTGTAAGCGTGGTGTCGACACAGTTGCCATTGTACCCGTTGTTGTTGTTAAACCGGCAACAATCCCGTTCGTAGATCCAATCGCAGTATCCGCCGAAGTCGTAATAGTTGTGGTTGTTGCTAAGGTCTCGACATGAACAATCGCGGGATTTGCGCTGATAGGGTTGTCAGTTGTGATAGCCGCAACCATGTCTGAACCCAGGTCCTCTACTTCATTTTCCGTATCGTTCGTAACCGCAGATGTAATGGAGGTGACGTCAAGGTCACGGGAGGACCAACCCTTATATAATTTGATCCCTTTTCGCAATCTCGAATTAATTGTCTTTCGGTTGCCACTAGTGTCCAGAGATAAACATTTCAACGTTTCCACAACCTCAGCACCACTAAGCTGTGCAATCGCTTCTTTTGATTCAGTAAAGTTTTCGATATCCTCAATTTTTCCTAAGAACGCCATTATTAATTCCTAAGGAAAAGATTCACAACGAGAAAAATGTATGGGAAAGCAGAGTAAGACACAATGTTTCAACAAATTTCAGATGCAGGATCAAAACAAAAAATGTTCAGTGTAGATATAATGCGCCAAACTGTAATATGATTGTGAGATATTGTAGGGAAATTTTTGCACAATGTGAAATTGCCCAAAAATCCTGTTAAAATCTTTCAACCAATTAATTCTTGGTGAATCTTCTTTGAAACTAATCGGTTTCAAAAATAAAAAAAAAACGTGAAGGTATTTTAAAATTTCAATAATTAATTGAAATTCTTTCCTAATACTGAGATTTTAATTTTTGAGCAGCCTAATGTCGATTATTTATTAGAAGTCTGAAAATGAACCATTAAACCCAGATGTAGCATTCAAAATCCCGAAAATCCAAAATTGATTCCGAAATACTAATATCTGCTGACCAACTGTCAATCAAAGACTCACTAACAACTGAGAATTTCGAAAACCTAAAAGAAACCGACTCGAAATTTCTAAAAAAAAACAAACAAATAATATGAATCCGACTGTTGCAAGGTTGTTGCTCAAATTAAAACTCTAATTTATCCCCATTGCATTTACTATCGATTCGAAATTATACAAATGCGTCGAAAATGCTCCAATACTCATTTTCGAAAGTAAAAAAAAAAATATTGAATAAACTCAATTTAATTTTTCCATGCGGCCCTGGTTTCACTATTAAAGTATTTCGCCTAATCTCGTGCAATCGAAAAATATTCATGCACGAAGAACAAATGTGGGCGAAATGAAATGTTGCGAAAAATCTCAGGACATACAGAACAATAAAAAATAGCATGGCATGGAAGAACATTTCAGAGCGCATAAAGCAGCCGTTCAATCATAATAAAAATGCAAAAAAATGTCTGATTCTCTTTCTTAATTGAATTCCCGAGTGCTCTGCGAAAACCATTTCATTCAAGCTTTCTCTTCATAATCCCCATAAATAACCTTTCAACTCAAAATAAACTTCTGATTCTCAAAATTAAACAAATTGTCTCTCCAAATTGTTTCCGCTACCCAAGAGTTAATTATTATTTAATCAATTTTCTTGGCCACCCCACGTTGGGCACCAATTTGTGATTTTTTGATTTTTGTTGTGAATTTGTGAATTTTTGACTAGAGACCAGTCGTACACAATACAATATTTACCAACGGTTTGGTGCTCATACAGCACATTTATTCTAATTTTTCTTACCTTCATAAAGGTGCTGTATGAGCACCGAAACGTTGTTAAATATTATATGTATATGCTATCATACTGTGATTTGACAATAATAATAAAAATAAAAAAGACGAAAGAAATAAAAAAAAGAAGGGAGGGGATTTGGTTGGTTGCCTTCTCATTTTTCTTTCTTCTTTTTTATTTTTGTCCAAAAAAGCAATTTTTTTTGTTTTTTGAAAATTACAATAGGAGCATTTTGTCGTGGTTGTCCAAATTTGGTTGTTGGATTCTTGCTTTATTTTCCGTATTGGACGGACATTGAGTATTGGACGTCAAATATGATTTTGAATTTGATTTTAATGTAATTTAAAATTCTTATATTTCAATTCTGAAATAATCCTATCTAAAAAAGGGTTGTAGCGATATATGACTAAAATCTCTAAATCATTGTTATTGAAAACCTGATTGGCTTTCTATTACTAGAAGTTGTTTTATGCCTTCAATTAGACATTTTGAAACTTAATCTACAAATTAGAATGTTATACATGTTTCATGTTAAGGCTTTCCGCTGCAAATTAGTATTGTTTTACAATTTTAATATACAAGCATAAGGTTTTAAAAAGGACTTAAAATTTCTAAAAATTTTAGATTGTGTTACTTTTTTCACCGGAATTTAGCCTTTTTGAAAAAAAAATTTTTCGATTATTTTGGCGTTTTTACCGGATATCGGATATTTTAAACTAAATATTGTAGAAAAATATTATATATATTAAATATATACTTAATATATGAGTTTTCATCAATTATCAAAAACATTGTTTTTGCCCGCCTTTATGTTTTGAGGATTTATCCCTTTTGGTATAAATTTCATGTTTTTAAATTATGAATGCGACTGTTTGGTTGAAAATTTATCTGTTTTGTTTTGGGATGCAACTATTTTGCCGAAAATTTGTATTTTTTGGTTGAATTCAACTGTTTTTTATTTAAAATTAGAATCTTTTTTTGTTGAAATATCAACTCTGACATTTTTATTAAAAAAATCATTTGTTTTTTTGAACATTCGTCATTTTAATTAAAAATTCATCCTTTTGGTTATGAGTTCAATATTTTGTGCTAAAATATCGTCTTCATGGCTTGAAAATCCAACTATTTTGTAGAAAACTTGTCACTTTGGCACACATGGTTCGAGAGAGTTTGTTGGTGAAAGATGAATACATTTTCCAGCGCGAAGCGCGAGAACCAAAAGTCGCGCACCCTAGGCGCGCTCAAACTTGCGAGCGAAGCGAGCCGCGCACAATGAGAATGTGCCCACGCAGCGGGCTTATTTTTTTCGTGGTGTTTATAGCGTTCCAAAGTCGCAAAAGAAATATGAAATCCCAAAAATCCTAAATCACGACAAAATTTTTTTCTCCAAAAAAGCAAAATAAAAAATTGTTTCTTTGGTTCAAGCTGAATAAAAAATTGTAACTGAGCAAAACATTTATTTTTAATTTCGTAATTTTAAATTTTCAACAAATAAGATAATTTTTGAAAAAAATAGTCGAATTGTTGAATTAAGAACATCATTTTTGAACCAAAAATTGAATAGTTATATTTTCGTTTCAAAAAATTAATTTTCAATTGAAAAAACTGAGTTTTCTCCCAAATTGTTGAATTTTAAAGTTAAAAAACTTAGTTTTCAATAAACAAATAAACTTTTAACTGAAATGATGAATTGTTAAGAAAGTAGTTCAAAATTCGACAAATAGTTGAATTATCTACCAATCTGTCCCATTTTCGAGAGAAAATTCAAATTTTCTACAAAACAGTTGAATTTTTAATGCGAAAACACGAATTTTCAACAAGAGTTGAGTTTTCAAACAAAAAAGCTTTTTTAGTCAAGAAAGAAAAAAAATTGCATTCCAAATGTCCAATTTAGAAGCAAGGAGCTTAATTTTCTACAAAAGGACGATTTTTTAACAAATTGCATAAATTTTTAACCAAATAGTTGAATTTTCAAAATAAAAAAGATCAACTTTGAACCAAAAATGGAATTGATACATTTTCATTTCAAGAAACTAATTTTCAAATGAAAAAAACAATTTTCTACGAAGTTATTGAATTTTTGAGCAAAAAAAAAAGAACTTTCTACACTACAGTTGAATTTTGAATTCAAAAATATAAGCTTTTAATAGAAAAAATAATTTTCAATCCAAAATTGCAATTTTCAGTTTGAAAAAATGAATTTTGAACACAGTAGTTTGATTTTCAACCAAAAGGCAAGCTTTTCAACCAAATAAATATATTTTTACCCAAATAGTTAAATTTTTAATCAATTTTCTGCCAAAAAATATAACTTGAACGAAGTTCATGAACTTGCAACCAAATAGTTGAATTTTCGACGGAAAAAGATCAATTTTCAAACACAAATGGAATA
>CAKNXH010062522.1:40785-54669 GCA_932178445.1 Andricus quercusramuli
CGACATGAGCAACGGAGCCTTAAGTCTACACATACACTCATGGAGCTGAAAGCTTACCGAGTCGGAATAGAAAATTATTTCCAGTTCAGACTTTACGGTACCATTCCCCCTCAAGAAAGTGAGCCACGGTTGGATAACATGTTTCTATTATGTGTTATCATAAAAAATTGAAGAAAAAATAAAAATAAAATAATACAAGTGAGAGAAGGGAGTGAAAAAGGCAGAAGTCCGCTGAATTCTTAGTGGCTTCCTGACTGGGTTTTCTTTGAAAGTTTGATCCGGGCGTCTGCCTGGTTCAATAATTTTTCAAAGAAGGACGAAAATTCGTCGTGGCTATTGAACTTTTGGGTTTCGATTTCCTGGAGCTTAAGTATTTCCTGTGAGACCATAGGGGTTACAAAAAAATTGGCTCGGTTTCGGGTTCTCGGATTTCAGTTTTTATCGTGACAGAATCTTTCCTTCGTAATTTTATCCCTGCGCGGTGCTTTGGCTTATTTTTAGCATCACTGCTACCCGGAAGATTAGGCATTTTCCTACATTACCATGATTGGTAATAGTCCACACGAGAATAGTTCTGGAACCAAAATCCTGTATACGGCCAAATCAAGAAATACCCGGCAAGTTAATGCCCATGGGTTTTTGGTTTGATTTGGTAGCACTCTAGCCAATTAAGGCGTGAGTACAAGGTTCAAGCCTTATTCTTGTGTGTAAACTTGAGAAACGTCATTCCCAATTGAGCAAATAATCAAAAAGAACGTTTGAAACGAGTTCCAGTATTTCCCCAAAAAGAGGAAAAACTGCCAAGTTAAAAATACCTGAGCAACTTAATGCTGGGTCCCCGGCAAGTTAATGCCCATGGGTTTTTGATTTAACTTGGAAGTACTCATTTTCAAAAGTTATTTCGATTATTAGCATTGTGGCATTGGAAATGATGAGTCACACATGGAATACAAAAATTATATAAAAATGTATTTATTGATGCTTGTAATAGTCCACACGAGAATAGTTCTGGAACCAAAATCCGGTATACGGCCATTAAGCCGTTTCCCTTTTGGCGAGCCTCTAGGGGGATAGTTTCTTGTAGTAAATAACTACAAGTGTGGGCTCACCACACCCACGACCGCCAACAGCAACGCAGTAGTATTATTCTCGAACGGTCACCCATCCAAGTACTAACCGCGCCCAACACTGCTTAACTTCAGTGATCTAACGGGAACTGGTGTTTCCAGCGTGGTATGGCCGTTGGTATGGCCAAATCAAAAAATACCCGGCAAGTTAATGCCCGTGGGTTTTTGATTTAACTTGGAAGTACTCATTTTCAAAAGTTGATTCGATCATTAGCACTGTGGCATTGGAAATGATGAGTCACACATGGAATACAAAAATTATAGCTGATTTTAAAAATGTAATTATTGAAGTTATGATTATAAGTTTGAATTTAGAGTTGAAGGGAGGTTATAGCTGCCTAGTAACAAAGTTACTAGTAGCAAAAGCCGGGGTGGACAACAGCAGGGGTAGGCCCCACCGCTGCCATCATCAGTTTGTCACGTACGAACTAAATAAATTTTATTTTTAAATCCATTGAAAACAAAGGACCCGTAAATAAAGGCTGCCTAGTATCGACACGCTGGGGGGAGGCTTCCCCAAAACTGAAGGAAGGGCGAGAGACTCGACTTTCCTATTTTTATTTTTATGTGGGTTTTACCCCTACTCTCGGACTGAGAGTTGTTGTCCCGGAAATTTAGAATTGCAATGAGAAATTGGGGGTTTTCAGGTTTGTCGAATTAGAAATGAGTTGCGTCTCCAATTTGTGATAACAATAATAAGGTTTATTCAAGAGCAAAGGGATAGGGCGCATTCTATAATAAGAGCAAGATTCGAATAATAGGGCACATTCTACAATGGGTAGAATGTGTCGACAGGTAGAGGAAAAGAAGAGAAAAAAAAATATATGACAGCAAAAAGGAATGATACAGCTCACCAATAGGTCGTACTTAAAATTATCGCTCGTCGAATAGAAAAAGGAAAACTAAGTCCAGAAGTGACTTCCTAATTTTCTTCTCTTAATAGATCGGGCGAAAACCTTCTATTTCCGTGGGTCTATCAACCCACTCTAGTCTCTTAGGGTATTCGCGACACACACAAACACGCGCAAACACCTGTCACCTTCCGTGAATTCGCTTTTACGGGAGGTAGAAATTATATCTACTTCTCGTAAAAGTGAATTGAAGCCTTCCGAGAAAATTGCTCCTTTTCGTTTTGAGATTCGAAAAGGGGCGAACTTCTTCTAGACTAAACTCAAATTTTGTTTTTGAGTAGGTCGAATAGGACGCGAAAAGAACTGACCGCTCCCGTTACGGTCCTACCTCCCGTTGGATAAAGATTTTCGAATTTTTTCATCCGGACCGCGAACCCAATTTTAATAATCAAAAACCCATCGATTCCGGCGGCTCACTCCCGTTACGTGGTCGAAAGTTAGAATTCCGGTGCCAAGGATAGGACGTGGTTGCGTCTCACGGACTGAGTTTTTACCGATTAAAACTTTGTTTGGTTCTTGGTCCCAACGTCGGACGGACAAAAATCTGAGTAGTTCTGGCCCGTGCCAGGTTGCTCAGGAGACTGCGATTTTTGACTTCTGTTCGACGGTTTATAATTGAGGTGATTCAGGTAGGGATTTTTGCGGAGTTGCGGAATTTGAATTAGGAAGGTAGGGATACACCGTGAGAGCCAAAGCAGCGTTTGCAAATTTGACTAACCAAGTAGCTTCATTTCCAAGTGTGCAAGAATTGCATTGCAAAATGCTTTCGTTTGAAATTTTGCACCTGCGAGACAGGAACCTCGTCAGCACCTTACAGAAGTGAGGTGCATTCAAGTCTTTCTTTATATTTCTGAAAGAAATTTTGATTTCAATTTGCATCGAAATTGATGCAGGTTGGAATTTTCAACTTGAATATAAGTGTATATTAATTCCAACCCTTTTATCAAAGAAAATAAACGAGCAATTCGGCGTTACAAGTTTCTGCTGAGTGAGCACGTGGCGTTGTTTTGGTATTTTCCACGTGTTCGTACTGTCCGGCTACGGTGGGAAGTATGTAAAGGCGAAAGCGAGACGGACTTATGGAAGAATGACGTGGAGAGAGAGAGAGAGGACAGTGTGTAGAGTGCGGAGGCTTGAGATCGTCGCGTCAGTGTAGCTACATGCAAAGAACGCGACGGCGATGTTCAGAACGTTGGAGAGATAAAGATGGAATGGGTACCTTGCGCGTATGTGTGTGTGACCGCATAGCGAGTGCAACTATACTCGTTCTTTTCAGATTCTCTTATATGTTTTTAATTTAGGTCCTCGAGGCTGATGCCTTAGAATTAATTTTCCTTTCCCTTAATTCTATATTGTATTGTGCATACTAATCATTCCGTACACTCATACAATTCCCTTCCGCAATCCACCCTAATGTTATTGAGTGGTTTGGGGAAGAGGAAACAAAATTCAAATACCTGTGAAAAAAAAATAAAATAAAAAGCATGTTTTCATCAGAGAATGATTTTAATCCTTGATTAAAATTATTCTCTGAGGTCATTACTCTCCTCATTCGCAAGTTGGCTCGCTGTCAGTCCCCGGGAGCTTGGAATAATGCGTAAAGCATGCTGACAGTAGATCTCAGGTTACGAGCGAGCAGAGAGTCCCTTGAAACTCATATAGAGTTTTGAATCAATGTAGCTTGGAAGAATATTTCGAGCTTCATTAATTATAAAGAAAAAAAGAATGGAGATTCGCTCGTAACAGTTAAAATATAATTATTTCTGATAATTGATGATAAATCTATGTATATTCAGTGCATTGGAGTATTTCCTCACTGTGAATTTTTCTTCGACCGTTTTTTAAATAACATAGTTATTCTTCTCGAATAGAATTTAATTTGGTCATACGGTCATGACCGTATGACCAAATTAAATTTTATTCGAGAAGAATAACTATGTTAATTGATGATAAATTTAAAAAATTGTATTTTCAACATTTCAAATAAGCGCGCGAACGGCAGCCAATGAAGCACCTCATTCCTCGCATGCGCAGTAGCGCAAGGTGCCCGCGTCGGGAGCACTGCGTGGAATCAGGAATCACAGAGATGATTGGGGTTATGCAGTGTTGCCAATCAACGTCGTACTTATAGGCGTTGAACTTGAAAATCAATTTCTGCTACATAAATATAAATTACATTTTCAACCAATACTGCTCAAAAATCCAGTACGTAATTTCCATTCGTGCCAACTGAAAACCCTTGTCATTGTTTTAAAGCTAAATAAATTCATTTTAAAAGAAAACTAAAATTGTTCCTAATAAGAATTTGCAAAAGTATTATATATTATTCACTATATAGGTAGAAATAAGAATAGTGTTAAAGTTCAATAAAATATGAATAAATGAATATTGATCTATCATTTTGTTGGCTCGCTCAAGGGCATCTAACAGGAATAAGTGTCTACAATACCGACGTTTTTTCAGACTAATGATTTATTTATCTGTAAGCTAAAAAACGTTGTTTAGTGTTTTTTCTTCAATAAAATACAGTTCTAATATAGATAGTTTACTTTGAGTCAAGTCCAGGAATGTTTTCTATGCATCAATTTTCAATTATGTTAGAAAGAAAAGGCCTTTTTTTAAACAGATTTTTCAAATATTATTGAATAGCTAAAAACAAAAATTAGTGATTATTAGTAGAAATGCTCATATCTTTTTTGAGATATTAGTTCTGTCAAAATCCCTCCAAAGTCCAATAAAAAAGTGTGAAATCAATAGAAGTTCGGACTGACTGTTTGTTGATGCAAAAAATAATAATATACATAATTAACTTACCTACAACCCACAAAATCTTCATCGCGAAAATAACTGTCACCGCGCATATTGAATTTCAACCTTATTGTGTCTTGTGTTATTATTCATAATAGGCATTAAAAAAATTTTCCTTTTTTCCAACCATACTCAGAAAAATGTTTGTTTCAAATACAAAATATATCTTTGCGACAGGGTCAAACAAATGCGTTTTTTTGAATAATACTTTTTGACTGCAAATAATCATTAAAATATCTTTTATTTCGCAAAAGCTGTACGTAACAAAAGTATACATTAACAACAAGAAACACAGCAAGGTTGCTACAGGTCTGGGAACTCTGTAAGCTTTTTACATATTCTTACGCTTAAACGGTAACCAGGTTTGCCTATTGTTCCTATAATGTCATATCTTCTTGTGAGGACTGTCGACGAACAGTAGCTACGTCAAAAGTTATAATGAGATGAGTCTCTCAGTTTTAAACCAATTATATTGAATACTGACCAGTAATCAACACGTTTTTACTTATTTACATCTTTAACTCTATATTTGGACAACGGTCAACACCATACCATCTTATATAATGTCAGGGAATGTTCGGCAAACTGAAGTTCCAGTTTATAAAATTCTGCATTATGTAAGATTATAAGTTAGTTATTTTGTAAACGATTTGATTTTTATGCATTTTTTGTGTTTGCTTATATTTTATTGCAATTTATAAAAATAGCGTTCAAGACGTCTGAAGGACATCTTATGGACACTATTAGGATATCATGATAAGACGTCCTCACAGACATCTCAAAGATAGCATTATGCCGGTCGTAGGACATCTTTATGGAGCGTTTGTGCTGTCTATTTTATGTCTAAAAGACGTTAGTTGTGTCGTCCATGGGCCCATATACTGTCGCCTATTGCACAAAGTTTGTATGTCTTCAAGACAACTGTTGCAAAGACAATTTTAAGACGTCTTTAGGGTGACCTAACGTTAACTTTTTCAAATGTCCTAAGGACGTTCTGAAATAGACATCTTTAGGCCGTCTTTCGAACAAGTGTGTGCGCATCAGTCTTTGTGAAATCTAGCCGAATACCTCCGGAAAAATGGATATGTACGCAGAGCGCTTGCCCAACCGCTGGTTGATCAAGCTGCAGTCGAAGACGAGGAATCGACATTAAGACCAACCGCGGAAAGCAGGCACCTTCTGGGATTCGTTCAGGTTTTTCACCTAGTGCACTCGGGTGCACTCGGAACCATTCAGCGACGCTGGGTGAGTGTGCGGATCGAGCCGGGTGAAGCGTTCAGTAATCACCAGAGTGACGGGTGGGGATCACTCGATGGGATGGGCGGGAAGTTGAAAAATTGGGCATATTTGAAATGAAATTTGTATAAAACCCGCGGTAAAAAGCAGAGTAAATTGTGAAGAGTGTATAATAAGTATACGGATATAATTTCGCGCCCGGAAAACACCTTTTTATTTTGGGAGAAGACCAAAATCCCATAGTAGCAAATCCTATTATTATAACTGACGTTTCCCTTGGGCCTCCAACTTTCATTGAAATTTCCATCACAATTCCAATTTCCACCTCACTATCTTTATCATCACTTTCTAAGATTGTTTTAAACATCAACGTTTGCAACAGTGGTTCGTTTAATGCAATTATGGTACATTTATACCTCTGTCCTTCTGACCGGTGCAGGCAGAAAAATCATAAGAGTAAAAGAGATAGAGAGCATATACTTTTTGTCCCACTTTCCGCTCTCTATCTCTTTTACTCTTATATATGGACTTTCTGCCCGCACCGGTTGGACGGACAGGACGGCCCATTACAGCGACAATAATTTTCTTTCGCTGCCTCTCTATTATCATATAATAAAGGGGCATGAAACATATTATGTTGTTATATGTGAACATAAGATGACTTCAAGATTGTCATAATGAAGATTTAACTTTATTTCGTGGAAACCCCGCCTGCTTTATTCTTCTTAATATTTTCTAGAAGTTTATACTAATAGAAGAAAGGAAACTTATCAGCATCATGCGGGCTGAACAATTTTTATAGAACTTTTTTGGACGTGCAAACTTTTATGTTATCATTCTTTCGTATCTGTCATTTTTTCCAAGAAAAAGTGAAAAATTCGATTGTCAGAAAAAAGAATTCGGGTTTTTTGAAAAGAAAAGCACAAAATTCAAATACGCATAAGGGGCCATTCATTAATTACGTGAGGGCGATTTCGACCATTTTGACCCCCCCCCCCCCCCCCCCCCCGCCCACGTAAGGACACATAAGATTTCTTGAACCCCACACCCTTTCTTACGTGATATTTAACTTACAATTTTTCTTAAAAGCGTTGAATAGTTACATGTCATTAGAAAAATTACAACACGTTTTTATTTGACACAAACAAAAGATTTTTATGTTTTGAAAAAAGATATTAGTCTTTGGAAGTAGTAGTAGCTACTGTGATCGTTCGAATTGAAACACTAATTGACGTAGTAAGATATTACTTAAGAATGGTTTTAACCACCCCTCTATATAATACTATTTATATTATTTTTGGTCTCTGAAGTGAGTCAGGGGCCTGTAGATTAATCACTATTAATTCAGGAATTTTTAGAAGAGGAAATATTCTTGATTATATAATTGATTTCTTAACATTTCTTACGCTTTTCGGGCCATTTTATATTGCCATGAATCTATTTGAAGATCTGTGGGTAGATGGAGAGGGGGGACGCAAAGTTTGGGAGCCAAGTGCTCCGCATCCACTCGTGCGAGATTAGGACAAGGAGGAACAATAACATACAAGTTCCTCCTAAGCCCCAAGATCTGGCTGAAATGGATGCCTCTCTTCGTGGAGATATCTCGCAAGAGTTCGACCTCTGGACCATCAACTGCTCAGTTGATGGTGCTGCGAGAGCTGTGGCTGATTCAAATCGAAGTCAAAGCTGCTGATAATAAAGCGGCATATTGTTGACAAAAAACGGCTGTTATCTGACGCAAAGAGGAGAATACAGAAGAGGGAGGGATGGAGGTAGGGACTTTTTGGAGAGAGGTATTTAAGATCCTGAAAACACTAAAGTTGAAAGAAGATACTGACAATATCATCCGCTTCAAGGAGTTTTGCTACAACCTCATAAAATCTGAGGATGAATGTCCATCAATCACTGCTGAAGAGGTGAAAAACGCACTTAGAGGCATAAAGAACTTTTCCGCTGCTGGACCAGATTGTATCAAGAACTTTTGGTGGAAGAAGTTTACTTTTACACACCAAAATTTGGCCCGCATATTCACCTCTTATTTAAAGTTGTAGACGCCCATTCCGTAATGGCTGGTATTAGGATGCCTTATAATCTTGCCGAAAAAAGTCAACTTGTCCAACCCAAAGAATTGCAGGCCTATCACTTGCTTGAACACACTTTATAAGAGCTTTACAGCTGTCCTAAACAACAGAATTATTCGACGAATTGAGTCTGTGTCGCGAGAGATGTACGAACAACGTGGCTCGGAAAAAGGTGCAGTAGGCTGTTGAGAGCACCTGATAATTGACAGGTGTGTCTGTAAAGACGCTGTAGCCCATCAGCGCGTTCTGTCAGTAGTCTGGATTGACTACAGAAAAGCTTTCGATTCAACCTCTCTTAGACTTATTATCTGCCTGTTGGAAAGCTTGAAGGTGCATGCACACATAGTGAGATGCATAGAGAGATTGATGCCTCTTTGGAAAACTAGATTTACTATCTCATCTAGAAACTATCGTGTGACAATGAACAATGTCACCTTCCAGAGAAGTGTATTTCAGGATGATACCATGAGCCCTTTGCTTTTTTGCATCACATTCCGGCCTCTATCTCTCGCACTACGAAATTCTCCTGGATACCTGTGTGGCGCCACTAATCAGCGCGAACACAAGGTCACTCATGTATTTTACATCGATGACCTGAAGATATATGCCTCTGGTGAAAGCAAACTTCAAACTGCTATAAATATCGTCAAGAATTACACAGGGAAGGTTGGGATGAACTTTGGTTTGGACAAGTGTGCCAAAATTAATTTGAAGAAAGGAAAGATTGCTGGTTTTCCCAAGGACCCTGAACTTGTGGATATAAGTGTTATTAGACATCCTAATACTGCAGAGACCTATACATACGTGGGCGTGCCTCAAAGCCGCATTCAGGACGTAACATCAGTAAAGGAGTCTCTCCGAAGCAGATTCAAGCATCTTCTTTGACAGATTTGGTATTCCAATCTGTCGGCGCTTAGCCAGGTATCTGCGACTAACATGCTTGCCGTCCCGGTTCTACTTTATAGACCAGTGGAATTAGACATGGCAATTTGTTTAAAAAAATTAATTTGCAACATTTGCACCCTATTGCTTCACGAAAATTCAAATCATTTTGCAAACTTGAGTGAGTAATTATAAATTCAGTATCTATCTTGTATTAAATTTGCAAAACGTTCGTGATACCGCAACATTATTAATTATGAACAAATTAATATTTTCATCCTTGAATTATCTTTATCGCCCTCCATGTTAAAGTTATTTTAAGTACTTTTGTGATCTTGTAGGGCCAAATGATGAGTTGGATGTGAAGAAAAAAACTCCAATTTTTCTTTTTTTCAAAAGCGACGTTTCGTCAGCATTGGTGCACTGACTTCATCAGGCTAGAAGTTTATTAAAAACATGGTTATACCAAAATTTTACAACGGTATAAAGTCATATGGAAATATGAAGTTTGGGAACAAGTATTTATATAAAATCACAGTTATAGCTGTCGCACGTAAACAACGTATATCCGACTCATACATACACATATATATATTGTATTTTTCTAATTATTCAAATTAAATGCTCTAAGTACAGGAAAATAAGCGGTATTTAAAGAGTAAATATCCTCTTTTTTATTAATGCTATTTTTATCTAATTTAATGTTGATCATTTCAGAAATTATTCTTTTTTTATAATTAATTTCTGTGTCGAGAATTTTAACATTTTTCCAATCAAACTCGTGTTGTAAAGTTTCTTGATATATATTTACAACGTTTTCTATATTTTTATTATTTATATGTTCATTAATACGTGTTTTCAGTGCTCTTTTTGTTTCTCCAGCATAGACTGCTGGGCAGTTTTTACAACAAAATTTGTACATGGAGGGCGATAAAGATAACACAAGGATGAATTTACGGAGTCATAGATCGAAAAAAGACTCAACACCATATATAGGTATACCAAGCTACTCAAAATACGCCGACGAACACCATGGATCACATATTACAAGTATACTAAGCACCTGGCTGCGTTTGAACAAAAAATTAGCAAGATCTACATCGCAGAGAATATTTCTACTTCGATGTAGAAAAAACGACCTGTTTCCACAATATATAATGAATCCAAGTAAGCGATACCAAACCATGACCTTTCACAGCGAAACCTGTAAGAAAGCTATCTCAGGGATCAATAATGTAGTTAATATAAAAATGCGTAATCTAAAAATTCGTGATGTCAATTTACAAATCAATTATTTAAATAAACAACTGAATCACATCAAGTCGAACATTGATAAAAGTAATCTTAACACCGATGAAAGAAATAGCTTCTTTCAATTTTCTAATTTAAAATTCCAAAAATTATCGAAAATTTATAACGATACACATAACAAAAATTTTCAAAATCTATATTAAAAAACCTTTGATAGAAGTTTTAATAAGAATAACAACAATCTTAACGCCAACAATAATAACGATAACAATTGGTTAAAAAACTATTCTGATGTGCAAATACCACCGGACGTCGAAGACATCGTTAAGTTAGGTCCAGATTTCAGTGTAATTTCGCGTAATGATATTATACCATTAAGCCATTTCCCTTTCGGGGTGGGCGTGACTTGGTCGGTTGGAAAATAGTGAATAGGTACATGGGTATAAAGTAGGTCGGTATATGGGTATAAGGTATATTGGTATATAGTTGTGAGGTATAGATGTTTTAGATTAATCTGGAATTCTCGTGTTATTTATTCAAATGACACGTTCATTCCGCAACACTGCTCCGACCCAGGTTGCTGATCAATCTCTCTATCGATCACCCCAAGTGAGGAGCCTCACAATGTTGTTATGCATGGTTTCCCACTTGAGCCCATTATTATCCAAGGTCTTTGTTTCGGGCATCATTCACTCTATTTTCACTCTGTTTACAAAGTATTTGTCGCCACACTTTTCTGTTCTGGCATACTACTCTAGCTTCCTTCACGTCCATGCATTTTTTCATGCAAGCTCTCGTGTTTCTATGGCTTCATATGTCTCTTCGGATTAGTGCCTCATTTACAGATTCTAACCATTCTTTCGGCGGTCTGCCTCTGGGCATTCTGCCGTTTACTTTAGCTTTATACACTTGCTTGATCAGTCGTTCATCTTTTATTCTTTCAAGATGTCCGAACCACCTTAGCTGATTTCTTTCTCATATGTCAACTAGTGTCTCTACTGTACCACATTCTTCGAGGATTGTCTTGTTTCGGACTTTGTTCATTAGCGTTTTCCCGCATATTATGCGCAGAGGTTTCATGCCAATAGCGTTGATTTAACTCCTGTCCTTTTCTTGACAGGTCCATGTCTCGCTACCGTATAGTACAGTTGGTACGAATATAGAATTATGTATGGCCATTTTAGCTTTTTTGTTATGTTTTTATTTGTGAGGATGGACCCTGCTCTACCGATAACCTGCTTACCCTTATTTATGCGCCTATCTAACTACCCATCTATTTTTACGTCGCTAGTGAATAGGCTACCCAGATATACGTACTTGTCAACTTGTTCTAATCTCTCATCATTTAGGACAATGTTGCACATTGTTTTCTCACTTTTGCCCTCAAACATCATGATTTTCGTTTTATTCACGTTAATTTTGAGGCCCATGTTCTTCATGCTTGTATTATTAAGTTTATTCAACATTCTTTGCAAGTCCTCGATTGATTCTGCCATAACAATCTTGTCATCTGCGAAAGCTAATCCACGTACCTTGACGGTTTCGAGATCTACACCTTCTTCGTCGAAGAGGGCAGTTCTTAGACACTTATCCATG
The DNA here is from genome assembly GCA_932178445.1 of Andricus quercusramuli. NCBI lineage: Eukaryota > Metazoa > Arthropoda > Insecta > Hymenoptera > Cynipidae > Andricus > Andricus quercusramuli. The sequence goes on from CAKNXH010062522.1 coordinate 52,678, forward strand.
AATATGATAAATAGACACGAGGACATAACGCATCCTTGCTTCACGCCTTGTATAATATCAAACCAGTCACTAAGTTTCCCATTTACCCTTACACTCGCTTTACTACCTGTATATATTGTTTTCATTGCTTGTAGGAGCCCTCCATTCACTCCATACTCTTTAAACACTTCCCAAAGTTTACTTTTATTTACCGTGTCGAATACTTTTTCTAGGTCAATAAATTCACAGAAAACTTTCTTTCCTACTCTCAAGCTTTTTTCTGTGATCTGTCTCAGGCTAAATATCTGATCTGTACATGACCTTCCTAGCATAAATCCATATTGGACTTCCCATATCTTCTCTTCTGTAATTTCCATTACCCTACGGATAAGTATTTTTGAGTATATTTTACTTACGGTACTTAGTAGGCTGATACCTCTGTAATTACTGCAGTTGCTTTTGTCTCCCTTTCTTTTGTATATTGGTACGACAATCGCTTTTCTTCAATCGTCTGGGACATCTCCTGTCTCTAAACGTAAATTTATCAATTCGCACAACCGGTGAGGCATGTACTCGCCACCGTATTCAAGCATTTCAGCGCTAAAACTATCTATACCAGCAGCCTTACCGTTTTTCAAGTGCTTAATTATATCTCTGACCTCAGTGACACAGACTTTTTCAATTGGATTTTCTAATGCATTATCTTCTATGTCGCAGTTTTGTTGTCCGATATCTTCACCTCCTAACACTTCTTTGAAAGAGTCTTTCAAAGCGTCTACTATTCCGTCTATATCATATAGCATTTCACCTTTGCTGTTTCTCATGCTGACAAACTCTGTACTTTTACTTTCCTTCAACTGTTTATATAATAGTTTCATAATTCCTACAAAGTAGTTTTGTATTTTGTTCTCTTCTTTTATTCTAGTTTTCTCTTTGCTCTCTTTGACTAGTCGTTTAATTTTCCTCTTTTTGTGTCTGTAATTATTTTTGAGGCTATTTCTCTCCTCATCGCTAAGGCCTGTCATGTTCAGCGTTTTATTGTGCGCTTCTTTCTTTTCTTTTTGAGCTGCCGCAATTTCATCATTCCACCTTGCATCGCCAGATTTTCTTCCTACAACCGCCGTGCCACATACTTCGGTCGCAGTTTTAACAATGATATCCCGTAACAAAGTCCATGCGCCCTCCGTATCTTTATTGCTTATAAGTGCTTCCCACGTTGCCCTATCAATGCGTTCGTTAATCTTATTCTGAAAATCTATTTGCACTTCCGGTTTCTGTAAATTTTCGACCTTGATTCGCGTTTGTTTCGTTTGTCTGGTTCTCTTTCTTCTCCATCGCCGCCCTAAGTTCGTTTTGGAGACTAAAAGGTAATGATCAGTATTGCATTCGGCCCTCCTCATGACTCTTGTATCTGTAATTAGTTCTCTTAGTTTTTCATCTGCAGTAACGAAGTCAATTATACCCAGCTGAGAATTCCTGTACAAGAACCTCGGAGAATCCTGTACATGTTCCTGTCCATGAACCTGCACATGAACCTGTACAGGTAATCTTGACGGTTCCTGTGCAGGAATTTGGCGAAGAAAACTGTACATGATCCTGTAAAGGAACTTGCACCGACAAGGGAACCTTCGAATGATCCTGTACAGAAACGTGTATAGGATCCTTTATAGATAGCCGTCAAAGGAACCTTTGGAAGAATCCTGTACAGAAATACGTATGGGGTCCTTCACAGAAAGCCATTGCGAAAACTGATGTCACTTACAGATATAAACTTGCCTTCGTTTTATTCCATTGAAGAACCAACTCACTATCGAGAGAGCCAAGCCACCAGCGAACCCTCGCGGATTAGTTCCTATGCAGGTTCATGTATAGGATCCTAAACATGTTCGTGTACATGAACCCACACCTCAATTTAATATGTGAAGGAACCTGTACAGGACCATTCGAAGGTTAGCTTGTATACAGGTTCCTTTGCAGGATGATGTACAGTTTCCTCCGCCAAATTCCTGCACA
>CAKNXH010062522.1:59669-109896 GCA_932178445.1 Andricus quercusramuli
TTAAATTACTGAAAATTAATATTTGAAAAAGAAAAATTCCGTGGAATCCTTTTAAACTTCTTTGCAATGCTTTAAGTCATTTCCAAATTTTGAAATCTCATGAAATTACCAAAGTCAATTTGAAATGCCTTGGAATTTTATAAAATTCCCCATAATATTAAAAGTCCTTCAAAATATCTTGAAAACTCAAAAATTAATAGTAAGTAAATAGGTTACTCATCTTAAAAAGTTGGCTTAATTGTTCGTTTCTGGAAACGCTTCTTGTCTTCGAGGATCTCTACTAATATCTCCTTAGATTTAAAAATTGCACTTTCAGTTTCGCGGTTTGAAATAATTTTTATTCAAATGACTTTAGACGTATTTTTAGGAGATATAATTTAAAAGAAGAATAGTCGGAGATACGAATTGATATTTGTTCTTTCTGGCTTTAAGTTAAACGCGTCGTTACGTACTCAAAGTGGACGACTATTAAAAATATCGAAGTTACATTAGAAAAATTGAATCTTAAAACAAATATTAAAAACGAAATTCGTGACAGTGTAACAATCAATCTGAGAAAGGCTACGAAAATTCAAAAACATATAACTGCAGAAGATCGTAAATTTGCACAAAAATTAACAGCTACAAAGAATTTTCTCAAAAGTAACACAGACATATTTTTTACAAGAGCGGACAAGGGCAATGTCACAGTTTGTTTAAGAAAATCCGAATAAAATAACAAAATGTTATAAATTTTTTTAGATACATCCACATATACAAAATTAAAAAAGAACCCTTTAAAAAAATTGCAAGATAGTGCTTCGAAAATGTTAAAAAATCTAAATAATAATGAATTAACTCCAACAAATACCTCACTAGCCAAAGGTTATGGACTACCCAAAAGACACAAAGAAAATTTATCTTTTAGACCAATTATCTCTGTAAGGATGCCAACCCATGCTGCGCCGCCAATGGTCCCTATAATTAATTTTTTAAATTTAGAATTTAGACTGATTCCGGAAAATCCGGGCCCCCTCACAGACTCCGGGCCAGGGAACGATGTCCCCGTCGTCGTCCCCCTCTCGTTAGGCCTGCATATACATCAACCGGTGGTAGCAGACTTTTTCATTTACATGCAAAGAAAACAAAATGGCGGCAATTTGAAGAAAAAAACATATCATTTTTTGACTTTTTTTTGCAAAAAAAGAATTGTAAAAATAATTTTTTATATGAATCTGCTGCTACCGGTTAATGTATTAGTATAGAATATGTGGTATAAATTTCAGACCAATCGATTGGGTAGTTTCGGGGATTGATTCAGCAAGCGGTAAAAATGTGGTTTTGAGGCAAGTGCCATTCAAATATATATAGAGCGCATGAAATAAACCACAGAATGTTTTTTTAAAGTAATTTAAGAGTATATTTATTAGGCACAACAAACCCTACATCAATATTTTCACGGAGCGACCGCATCAAGAGCTGCCACTGCTTTTGGCACGAGCGGTTAGTATCGAAATAAATTTTTTTAGAATGGCACGAGCCACAGTTGTCAACGCACTGACCGCTCGATAATGGACACGAGCCGCTGGTGCTAATGGCAAAAGCAGCGCGAGCTCGGTAAGTGTTGCTTTTAGCCCGGCCTGTTCTTCGAATTGGCAATAATCGCTCGTGTTAATTTTGAATAACGCGTGGTGTCAAATAACTCTAACGTTTAGTGACAGCCGCGCATGTCGCTCGACTCATTCGTCGCATTACCAAATGTTGAAAGTTTTTAGACAATTCATACATGGTGAAACAACAGTTCAAAAAATGATAAAGAAGTCAGTAAGTTCAGTGATATTACATAATAGAAAAATATGTAATAAATTTACTTTTTTTGTGTTCTCAGATAATTTTCATTTTCGCAATACAATTTGAAGAAAATATTTTTGAGCAGAACTTTCAGAGTAGAATTTTCATCAGAATTATGTTAATTGATAAAATAGGCATAATGTGGAAAAAATATTTTTGAACAGAACTTTCAAAGTAGAATTTTCATCAGAATTTAATTCATGAAATAAACAAATTCATTATAAAAATTAACTTCGGAAATAATTCCATCAATCATATCTGATCAAATTTGATTCAATTTCATTAGATCTATCGCAATAACAAAAATTAGCGTAGACAATTTGAGAAGTAACACTTGCAATGGAAAGTTGCGAAAGTAAAATTTCCGAAGAAAAATTAAAATTAAAAGTTTCTCAAGATAAGAGTAAGATTTGAAGGTTGGGGATAAAATTTTAGAAGTAGAACTGTAAATAATTTAATTTATTTTTCAACTTCCAAAATTAATTATTAGAATTTCTAAAATTATACCTACAAATTTTTGTTCAGATCATCAGATTTCTAAATTGAAACTATAATGATTATATTAGAACGAAAACAGTAAATCACTTGCTAACGTTTATTGATTTAACATTAAACTGCACGAATAATCAATCATGACGTGCATGCAGGTTACTTCTTCTGAATCAGCATAGTGAAGTTTGAAAAGAAATGAAAGATGTTGCGGCGAATGAACCGAGAGACCAGCACGGTTGTCACTAAACGTTAGAGCTATTTGACACCACGCGCTATTGAAAATTAACACGAGAGATTGTTGCCAATCCCAAGAACGGACCGGGTCAATCGCAACACTTACCAAGCTCGCGCTGCTGTTGCCATTAACACGAGCGGCTGGTGTGAATTCGCGAGCGGGCAGTGTGTTGGCAACTGTGGCTAGTTTTATAAAAAAAAATATTTTAACACTAACCGCTCTTGTCAGAGTTCCTCCGTGTTTCTTCATGTTTAAATTTTTTTTTTTTAAATCGCATTTTTTTCGCGCGGAGAAAGTAGAACCCTGCCTTAATTAATAGTCCTACGTACAGTTTAGCTAAGCATTTATACGAAAATTTAAAGTCAGGTATTAATTGTCCAAAATCCCATCGAGACAATAGTTTTCAATTAAAAGAAAAACTCAAAAACGTACATTATGATCAAGACCATATACTTCTCTCTCTAGACGTCAGCTCTTTGTTTACCAATATTCCATGCAATTTATTGTTAGAGGGCCTTGATAGAAGAGCAATACAAATCCAAAATAATTGTAAAATACCGTTTGATATTGTAAGAGATGTCACAAAATTCTTATTTTACAACACGTTCTTTTCTTTTAACGACGAATTTTTCCAGCAAATTAAAGGCTCACCGATGGGCTCGCCGATCTCGCCGTTCTTTGCGGACGTTGTGATGGATGATTTGGAGACGGAATGTCTATTAAAATTAAAAGAAAAACACTGCATACCACTATTTTATTTCAGATACGTGGATGATACGATTTTATGTATAAAAAATGAACACTTGAATTTAGTAATCAATAATTTTAACAATTACGACAAACACCTAAAACTTACTCACGAAATTGAAAAAAGCCACCAAATCAATGTTTTAGATATGACATTAATAAAAAACAATAATAAAATTATGACAAATTGGTTCCAAAAACCTACATCATCCAATAGAATATTGAACTTTCACTCCATTCACCCATTACAAAAAAAAAAGAATATTGTATATAATTTAGTCGACAGAGCGATAAAATGATCTAACTCTCGTTTCTACGAGAAAAACACGGAAATTGTCAAACGATTGTTACAGGACAATGGATATTCGAACCAATTTATCACTACAAATATCAAAATTCGTTTAAATGAAATCCAATACAACAGCATGCCAAAAAATAACAATGGCAAACCCAATAAACAAACATTAAGTAATATTCCATTACCATTTACAGATAATTATTACAATTTATCATCTATATCTAAGATAATACCAAAAAATTTGAAAAAACTAACGCTGTGTACAAATTTTGTTGTAAAAACTGTCCAGCATTCTAAACTGGAGAAACAAAAAGAGCACTGAAAACACGTATTAATGATCATATAAATAATAAAAATATAGAAAACGTTGTGAATATACATCAAGAAACTTTACAGTACGAGTTTGATTGCAAAATGTTGAAATTCTCGACACAGAAATTAATTATAAGAAAAGAATAATTTCTGAAATGATCAAAATTAAATTATATAAGAATAGCATTAATAAAAAAAAGGATATTTACTCTTTAAATACCGCTTATTTTCCTGTACTTAAAGCATTTAATTTGAATAATTAGAAAAACACAATATATATGTATAAAGATCTGTGTATGTATGAGTCAGATATACTTTGTTTACGTGCGACAGCTATAACTGTGATTTTATATAAATACTTGTTCTCAAACTTCATATTTCCATACGACTTCATACCGTTGACTTGGCATGATGAAGCCAAAAATAAAATTTTAAAACTCTTTTAACAATGTTGTTAACCAATTTTCAAACAAGGTAAATATCCTTATAAATAGATTTTTAAGAAAAAGTTTTATAATTCGTCGTTGTAAATTTTGGTATGACCATGTTTTTAATAAACTTCTAGCCTGATGAAGTCAGCGCACCAATGCTGACGAAACTTTGCTTTTGAAAAAAAGAAAAATTAAAGTTTTTTTCTTTACATCCATCTCATTTGGCCCTACAAGATCAAAAAAGTACTTAAAATAAAATTTTTATTTTGTTAATCACTCCCCAGCGAAAATACCGAAGGTTTTGCAAAATGTTCTTTCTGCTTTTTTACATTGAAAATAGATTATTATAAGATTTGCAAAACTAAATACATAACGCAAATTATCGTTTTTCAAATTATTGTTAAATTTTTTGCAATTCGACTCCCAAAACTCCAGCGAAAATTGTGAAGGTTGCGTTTTTGGGTAGCAAATGTTAGAAATGTCGAGATTTGAAAATTATCAAATTTGCAAAACGTTGCTCGGCCGGCAATAATATTTGAATTGCAATTAAACAAATGAGTTACTTTTGTAAACGAGCCAAAAATGACAAACATTTTGCAAATCGTACTGAGTAATAATTAATTAAATACTAACATCATATCAGATTTGCGAACCGTTTACTACTTGGCAACATTATTAATTGTAAACAAATTATTATTTTGTTTATGACTCCCCAGCGAAAATACCGAAGGTTTTTGCAAAACGTTATTTCTGCTTCTTTCCATTGAAAAGAGACTAAAAAATATCAAATTTTTAAAAGGTTTGTACGAACGGCAACAATATTAAAATTGCAATTAAACAAATTAGGTACTTTGTTAAACTAGCCAAAAAATACAAACATTTAGAAAATCGTACTTAGTGGTAATTAACTTACTACCAACGTCCTATTTTCATGGTATCTTGTTTCTTTTAAAAAGTTTTTAAAAGTAATAAAATAACTGCCGATGTAGAAAAAAGAGGAAAAATTTGAAAAAAAAACGAGTGAACATATGCAATTCATGAATTGCGTGAAAATTTTTTGACAAGTGAACAATTTTTTAAAAATAATTTTTATAAGGTAACCGGAGCATGATTAAAATTTTTAATTTATTTTCAAAATTTAGATAATTTTAGAGACAATTGTATATTATAAGACAAGTGTGAATAAAGAAAGATGTTGCCTTTCCTCCCATGTAACTATTTATTGTATTGCATATCGAGGGACGAGAGACGGCAATGTTACTTCCGATAACTGAGTTATGAAACCAAAATTTCTATCATTATATTCAGAAATTAAAAAATTGTAGAAATTTATAGTTTCGCCGTTATTGATTGAGATAGTTTACCTTTCTTAATTTTTCAAACGCCATTCGTGAGTTCGAATGAGAGTATATTTTTCACCTTCAATGTAATCACACTTGATATTTGAGTGAAAATGACGCTTCGCCGTTCCCTACTCATAGATTTCTCTCAAAGCTTCTAGTGAGAAACAAACTTTGTGGACTATAAACACCGATAACATATATAGTACTATGAAACACATATTTTACTTTAGGCTATTCTGAAATTTAGGCTTGAAATTTTAGGACAATTTTCTGTTGTTTTATTATTCATGTTATATTATTTTTCACATAATCCGTATACATTCGCAGCCAATATGGAAATTGAAGAATTTTTTGGTTGTTATTGAAGGCAGATTCAAATTCAGAGATAACATCCTTTCCACTGTAAAATATATCAATCCAAAAATCTGAATATTAAAGAACAAAAAGTACAGAAAATATATACAGACACATTGTATTCGAAAGGTTCGTAGAAATTTTCTTATAAAACGAAAATGATCTAAATTTTGTATTCCGTCCTTCGCGTTATGATTGACAATTCGGTTGATGGGTCAGTCCCCGTCAAAGTGTACATTTTATACGTGTAAGCCGATTTCCAAAAACAGAATTACCATAATAATTGACCAAAAGGAATGCTTCCTGTGTTGATACTTTATAAAAGCATTACTAGTAATTCTAGTAATGCTAGTAATGCTTTTATAAAATTTCAATACAGGAAACATTCATATAGGTCAATTATTGAGGCTACTCGATTTTTAGGAACCAGGGGGCTTACACGTACAAAATTTACACTTTGACGGAGGATGATCCTAAAAGTGAAGCGTCGCTAAAACTATTGATTTTTATGAGATATTTTTAATTCAAAAATAAACTTTAAGGCTTTCAAACATAATACAACTTCTGCGTTTTGCGAAATGTTTGTATTTTTTGGCTAGTTCAACAAAGTACCTAATTTGTTTAATTGAAATATTAATATTGTTGCCGGCCGAGCAACGTTTTGCAAATTTGATAATTTTCAAATCTCGACATTATTAACATTTGCTATCCAAAAACGCAACCTTGGCAATTTTCGATAGAATTTTAGGAGTCGAATTGCAAAAAATTTAACAATCATTTAAGAAAAGATAATTTGCGTTATTTATTTAGTTTTGAAAATCATATAAAAGCCTCTTTTCAATAAAAAAAAGCAGAAAAAACATTTTGCAAAACCTTCGGTATTTTCGCTGGGGAGTGATTAATAAAATAATAATTTCTTTATAATTATTAATGTTGCCAAGTTGTAAACAGTTTGCAAATGTTATATAACGTTGGTGATAAGTTCTTCATCACTCAGTACGATTTGCAAAATGTTTGTAATTTTTGGCTAGTTTACTAAAGTAACTAATTTGTTTAATTGCAATTTTAATATTATTGCCGGCCGAGCAACGTTTTGCAAATTTGATAATTTTCCAATTTCGACATTTTCAACATTTGCTACCCAAAAACACAACCTTCGCAATTTTCGCTGCAGCTTTAAGAGTCGAATTGCAAGAAATTTTACAATAATTTAAAAAGAGATAATTTGCGTTATTTATTTAGTTTTGCAAATCATATAATAGTATCCTCTCAATGAAAAAAAGCGGAAACAACATTTTGCAAAACCTTCGGTATTTTCGCTGGGGAGTGAGTAAAAAAATAATTTGTTTATAATTAATAATGTTGCAATATCACGAACGTTTTGCAAAATTAACACAAGATAGAGACTGAATTTATAATTACTCACTCAAGTTTGCAAATTTTTTTGAATTTTCGTGAAGCAGTGGGGCGCAAATGTTGCAAATTAATTTTTTTCAACAAATTGCCGACCGATGCTTTCTATGAATTTTTAATTGAAAAAATGTTTTTATGTGAATTCGGAGAACCTCAAGAAAGACATATTAAAAGTTCAAATTAAAAAGTGAATAAATTCGTGGTAAACATTTTAAATGAAAAAAAGTTGAGTTTACCCATGTTAATCATATAAGAACTTCAAAGACGATGGGCCACCTCTAAATATTGGTTAAAATTTAAAAAAAAAGCTGGCTTCTACAATCGCATAAAATACCGTTATTTGCCCTTCACTCCTAAGAAAAACAAAAGTGTTTTTTTCTGGTCACCCTAATGCATATGCATAAAAAATTGCACATCAATTCGTCAATTCCGCGATTATACATTTCACGCCATCAAGGCGGGCGCGGACTTCTAATTCTCCAGTGTGTTCATAACCTAACTGTTCTAAGTACAGCTTACAGCGTTGCGAATGGCAGAGGTCCTCTCCTAAAAATGGTCAGGCATCACGAGATGATTGGCGAAGAAGCGTTCCTTTACAAAGTTGCGGAGCATGTGGCCGAGACCCTTGGTCTGCATTTTAACATTAGAAGTGAGGATAGTGCATTACTCCATCTAGATGCTTTACTTCTAAAAGCCGAAGTGAAGAAAGCGGAGCTTTAAAAATTTCACCCACACAAGTAAATGCACAGAAACTTTCACAGAAATGTAGAAAAACAGTCCTTGTCGAAGGAGCAAAGTTTTGCTTTCCTCAGATCATCAGGGCTTAAATCAGGCACAGAGGGTTTTATATTTGCATGCCAGGACGGTGTCGTTTCCACCTTGGCATACCGTGACCGCATTTTATGTCAAGAATTTCCCAGTGATACGTGCACAGCGTGTCATGCACATGCTGCGTACCTAGAACACATAATATCGGGGTGTCCGTCTCAGGCAGGAACGACGTATATCTATCGACATAATGCGGCCCTGAGAGTACTTTATTACTATTTTTGTCGCTCTTGCGGTGTTGGCCACGACCTGCCCTGCCGAACACTCCAAGAGAGATAGAGTCAATTGTCCAAAACGAGAAGTGCCAAATTTTCTGGAACTACGATTTTCGGGCAGCAGTCTTCGTTGCACACTTGAGGCCTGACATCGTTCTCCAAGACATCGAGAAACGAACTATATTCATAATCGAATTCTCGGCTCCGTCCGAATACAACATCACTGCCAAGGAGAAAGAAAAGGAAGAAAGGTATCAAGAATTTAAAAGAGAGCTGCATCGACTGTACCCAAAATATTCGGTACAAAAAATTGTCCTTGTGATAGGTGCTCTCGGAGGTGCGAAACGATCACTGGTTCGTAACCTTCAAGCCACGCCAACTTGTCAAAAATATGCCAAGGCACTTGCGAGGTGGATGCAGAAAGCTGTTATCTTTGGGTCGCTTCGTGTCGTCAAACACACGAGGGTTTTCCTGGCCTGTCGTTGTGATTTCATCGTGCCCTGTGACCACCCATCTCACGGTTGTGAGACGTGGCCACAAGTGTGATTTACCGCGGTTCAACTGGAATCCAGCGACATTTTTGAGATGGCATTTGCTCTCAGTGGAACCCTGCGGTGGGTTTTTAACTCTTTTTAAAATAAATATATATGTATATTTAATTTGAAAAAAAGAGTTGAGCAACCACCGCAGGGTCCCACTAAGAGTAACTGCCATCTAAAAAATGTCAATAGCCCCCAGTAAAACCGCGGTAAATCAAACCTATGGCCACGTCTCACAACCGTGAGATGAGTGGTCACAGGGCACGATGAAATGACAACGACGGGCCGGCGAAACCCTCGTGTGTCTTGAGGATACGAAGCGGCCCAAGGATGGCAGCTTTCTGTATCCATCTCGCAAGTGCCTTGGCATATTTTTGGCACGCAGGTATGTTTCGCACCTCCGAGAGCACCTATTACAAGGACAATTACTTGTACCGAATATTTTGGGTACAGTCGTCGCAGCTCTCTTTTAAGGTCTTGATACCTTTCCTATTTTTCTTTCTCCTTTGCTGTGATGTTGTATTCGGACGGAGCCGAGAATTTGATTACGAATATAGTTCGTTTCTCGAAGTCTTGGAGAACAATGTCAGACCTTAAGTGCCCAACGGTGACTGTTGCCCAAAAAACGTAGTTCCAAAAAATTTGGCACTTCTCGTTTCGGAAAATTGACTCTATCTCCTTTGAAGCGTACGGCAAGGCAGGGTCGCGACCAACATCGTAAGAGCGACAAAGATGGTAATAAAGCACTCTTATGGCCGCATTATGTCTATAGATATACGTCGTCCCCACGTGGGATTAAGCCCTGATGATTTGAGGAAAGCAAAAGTTGTCATATTACGTTGGATGTACCTTCAAGCTTTCCAACAGACACATGCTAAGTCTATGAGAGGTTGAATCGAAAGCTTTTCGGTAGTCAATCCAGGTCACTGACAGAACGCGCTGATGGGCTGCAGCGTCTTTACAGACACACCTGTCAATTAACATGTTCTCTTGACAGCCTGTTACACCTTTTTTTCGAGTCACGTTGTTCGTATATCTCTCGCCACACAGGCTCAATTCGTCGAACAGTCCTGTTGTTCACGACAGCTGTAAAGATCTTATACAATGTGTTGAAACAAGTGTCAAGTGTCCGGACTTATATAGCCGTATAAAAATTAAAAAAATAAATAGAAAATTCCTTTTCCAAAAATCAGTTGAAGGTTTACTTTTTTAGTTATAAAACATTTAAGCTGGACCAATCAGGAGCGCCGTATAAACAGCCGTGTGTGCGTAAACGGGATTCCGACGTAGTGTTGTCCCGTCGCTAACCCCACCTCTGCGCTCGTTTCGATAATACTGCGTTGAAATCTCGTTCACGCACATACGGCGCTTTATACGGCGCTTTTGATTGGTCCAGATTAAATGTTTCATAACTAAAAAAGTAAAACTTCAACTGATTTTTGGAAAAAGAATTTTCTATTTATTTTTGTAATTTTTATAGGGCTATATAAGTCCGGACACTTGAGTCTGGGACACCCTGTATATACATGTGTGTGTGTGTGTGTGTGTGTGTGTGTGTGTGTGTGCGTGTGTGCGTGTATGTTTCGGCTTCGGTTCCTTTGGAATCGAAAGCCGGAAGCTGAATGGCAACTGGGTGAGTTGTCTCAAACGGTGATTCTTGGATGTCGGGCGACCTCTCTGGGCATGCAGCCTTATCTTTGCATGCGAGGCTTCTCAAGGATGGAGACAGACAGGATCAAGACAGGCGAGGGTTTCGCCGGCCTGTTGTTGTGATTTCGTCGTGTCCTGTGACCACCCATCTCACGGTTGTGAAACGTGGCCATAGGTGTGATTTACCGCGGTTCTACTTGGGGCTACTGAAATTTTTTAGATGACGGTTGCTCTTAGTGGGACACTGCGGTGGTTGTTCAACTATTTTTTTCAATTTTATATATATATATATATATATATATAGTTAAAAGTTTGTCATAAGGACAACGGCAGGATTTCGCCGGGAGCGGGTGCTAATCTGAAAATTGCACCCGCTCCCAGCGAAATAGCGATAAAATTTCAGCCGTAACCACGTCTCACGACCGTGAGATGGGTGATTACAGTCTGCGCGAATTCAATAGGATGATCCGGCGAAAGTCTCGTGCACCCTGATGACACGGAGTGACCCAAGGACGACCGCCTTCTGCATTCACCCTGCAAGTGTCTCAGCATTTTGTTGACACACAGGGATGCTTTTCAGGCTATTAACAAGTGAAACCTTGGCACCTCCAAGAGCACCGATGATCAGGACGATTAGCTTAACAGAATATTCCGGGTATAACTGTCGCAACTCCCTTATAAGGTCTTTGTACTTTTCTTTCTTTTCTTTCTTCTTCGCTGTGACGTTTTTGTCCGCTGGTGCCGAAAGTTCGATAACGAACATGGTTCGTTTCTCGAAGTCAAGAAGAACCATGTCAGGCCTCGAGTGCGCAACAGAAACAATTGAGGAGAATATGAAGTTCCAGTATATGCGGCACTTCTCATTTTCGACAATTGACTCTATTTCTCTAGGAGCGTTTAGCGGAGAGATATTTGGGCTAATGCCGTAAGAGTGACAGAAATGGCAATAAAGCACTCTCAGTGCCGCATAGTGCCTTTGGATGTAGGTTATTCCCGCATGAGCTGGACAACTAGATAAGTAGTAAGGGGCAACTATGGGCCGCCAGTCCGCTACCCCCACTCCTCGGTGTTTGCTCAGACGTCTGGCGCCAGTCGGCGGCTCATGGGCCTTGCCTCGCTCGACGCTATTGTTTGCTTAAGTCTATGCATGGAAGATAAGGAATAGATGGACAAACGATGGTATTTCAGGGAGTTGTATACTTGTGCAGTGTTGATGGATTTTCGTAGACTGTATGGCGCCATGTTTAAAGCTGAACTTATGGCCCCAGAATGTAGACTAGTGCCGAAAGGAATAATTAACTTCTATGATTCTAATTGATTGACTGATTATGATTGATTAATAATAATAATAATGTAGGCGTAGGGATGTGGCGACCCCATCGCCCAAGAGCTCCGGCTCTTGCAGTCAGCCGCGTTGCTTTGGGCTAACTCCCCAATGCAACGAATTATGCGGTTACGACACAAGTATCGCGCAGTGCCACCCACAATAGGCCTCTCTCGGATGGAGGCCATGGTTCAGTTGCGAGTGGCAATAGGAACGAACCGAGGCGACGACCAGGCAATGACCCCGGACAAACGCGAGAACATCGATTTAAATGGTCGGACCAACTCAGGAGGGACCTTCTTACCTGTTGGCAAAGAAGCTCACCGGCGCGGAGAGGATTCATGAAGAGGTTACATGACCGTTGGGGCAATATGCTCCCGGAATATGCTCATAAAACGCCTCAGTATTTGAGAGATCAGGTATCCTTCTTGCGAAAAAACGGATATGAAGCTCTTTATCAACAGGAAGAGGAGCAACATCTACAGCGAACATTCCACCCGTTCCAGCAAGACCACCTTTACAGATAGTCGATAATGCCAATATGAGAAGTAGGAGATCTATCCACCAAAAAGTCTTCCTCAGGATGGACAAATTAGCTGAAGCTAATACTGATTTCCGCGATTTGCTCCCTGAAGATGTTAATCTCTGGAATCTGAACTGTGCAGTTTACGAGAAGGCGGTTTCCCTGCTTGGCGACGATAGAAGTAACGATACTTCGGTACGTCTGAATAAGACACGCGAGCGTATTGCACAGCTTCAGTTCAAAATTGGAACGGCGAGACGGCATGCATCAAATGTCCAGTGTGTGATTAGCTACATAACATCAAATAAAAAGTTTACTCCAAAAGTTAGGGCAATTGCTCGAAACTTGAGGAAAGCAAATCACACGCTGAACAAGTGTAAACTGTCGACCATCAAGCAGCACTGGACGCAAAAAATAAGATGTCTTTCAACAGCGAAACAGCGCCTTGAACGGCGAGTCAAGTGGATTCAGGAAAATTCCACCTTTTCTACTAATCCTTCCCGTCTGTTCAATAAAGCGTCATGTGTAGTTAAAAATCCGCCTAGTCGAGAAGAGATTCAAGTCTTCTGGGAGCAAGTATATGGAGATACTTATCAACTAAACGAAGACGCTTCTGATATATCACTCTTTCGTAACTTTTGCCAAAGGCAAAGGTTACAAGGTCCAGAGGAAGAGTGTCCACTAATTATTGCTGAAGAAGTGAAGAAAGTTATTGCTAGAACTAAGAACTTTTCAGCGCCAGGGCCAGATAAAATCAACAACTTTTGGTGGAAGAAGTTTACTTCTACGCACCAACATCTAGCTCG
Source organism: Andricus quercusramuli (assembly GCA_932178445.1). Lineage (NCBI taxonomy): Eukaryota > Metazoa > Arthropoda > Insecta > Hymenoptera > Cynipidae > Andricus > Andricus quercusramuli. The sequence goes on from CAKNXH010062522.1 coordinate 73,010, forward strand.
TATATTTACTACTTTCTTAAACGGAGAACAACCCGTCCCGCAGTGGCTAGTGGAAGGACGCACGGTATTGATCCCTAAGACCGGAGATTTGTCAAGTCCAAAGAACTACAGGCCCATAGCTTGTTTAAACACCAACTACAAGCTATTCACTGGTATCCTCAAAGAGAGGATATTAACATCTATCGAGCCGGTATGGAGTGTAATAATCGAACAACGTGGATGCAAGAGAGGGCTGGCAGGTTGCAGGGAGAACCTGTTAATAGACAGGTGTATTACTCAGGACTCGATTAGGTATCGACGCAATCTGTCCATGGCTTGGATTGATTACCGTAAGGCATTCGATAACACGAACCATGAGCTACTTATTAAGCTCCTTGAGTGCATGGAGGTGCATCCAAACATAGTGACATGCATAAAAGAGCTTATGCTCTTGTGGAGGACAAGATTTGTCATAACATCTGACAAAAGACAAGTGACTACAAGCTTTGTCACATATAAGAGGGGGGTCTTTCAAGGAGACTCTCTAAGTCCTATACTTTTCTACATCTCCCTCTTGCCTCTATCTATTGTGCTCTGAGGCAAAAGCTCTGCATACCTATGTGGCCCGCCGAACAGAAGAGAATATAAGGTCAACCACCTTTTATACATGGACGACCTTAAACTCTTTGCTTCCTCAAAAAAGGACCTTAACATCCTTGTTGATGCGGTAAATAGGTATTCTAAAGCGATTGGCATGAGCTTCAGACTGGACAAGTGTGCCTGCGTCCACCTACACCAAGGAAGACTAGAAACTACATCATCCCGTGACGATCAGGATGTTCAACTCCTAGGCGGAAATACCATTCAACATCTTGGTATTGGAGAAACATATACATATCTTGGAATACCGCAAGCGGAAACCCAAAATGTGCATAACTTAAAAACGGCCCTTGGAAAAAGGTATCGCCAAATTCTCAGAAAAATTTGGGCTTCCGAATTATCTGAAAAGAATAAGATCTAGGCGACCAATATGCTGGCCGTTCCTATACTGCTCCACACGTTTGGTGCAGTAAAATGGAACGTCGATGAGTTGAAGCAGCTTGATCGAAGCACACGCAAGATGATGACAATACATCGAAGTCTTCATCCTAGATCTTCCGTACCTCGGATATATCTCCCTCGCGATAAAGGGGGTAGAGGCTTGCTAAGCTTAGAGTATCTTCATCGAAGAACGGTTCTGGCTACAGCCTGCTCAGTTCTAAAAAGCACGGATTCCCTTATGCGACTTGTACATCAACATGAAGTCGCCAATGCTGCGGTGTTTTTATACCATGCCGCAGATAGGGCCGCAGAGGAGCTTGACCTCCCATTTAATTCCAGCGACACTACACATGGGCTAGCATCACTAACACCTGTGGTGCTCAAAAGTCGTATACAGGAAGCAGAACATACGCTCCTACTAAGAGAACATGCTGACAAACCCCTTCATGGTAAGTTCTACGGCATCATACGTAGAGAAGAGCTCTCAATGGGTCTGTCCAACATGTTTCTCAAGTCTGCTTGATTGAGATCGGAGACCGAGGGATTTCTTTTTGCCTGTCAAGACGGCGTCATAGACACCTTAGTTTACCGCGAGCGCATAATGAATGTACCTGTACACGATACCAACTGCCGAGCGTGCAAGCAAGAGCCCGAAACACTTGGACATGTTCTCAGTGGATGCTCCAAATATGCATGCTACGCGTACATAGAGAGACACAATGCAGCTCTAAAAGTGTTATATACCATCTCAGGCATTTCTATGGTGTTGATCTATTGCCCGTCTTGCCATACGCCCAGGGGGAGCTCGAGTCAGTTGTGGAGAATGATCAGTGTAAGATCTACTGGAATTTCTCATTCTCCACCACTCAACGTATCAGTGCTACGAAGCCTGACATTGTCCTCCAAGACCTGAAGAACAAGATCATTTACGTGATTGAGTTCTCGGCACCAGCCGATGGTAATATCACGGCAAAGGAGGGAGAAAAACGGGCGAAATATCAAGCACTTCTTTTCGATCTGAGTAGGCTGTACCAAGGCTACAAAGACCATCTTATAATTCTCATAATCGGCTGTCTTGGAGGTATGAAAGCTTCATTTATCAGCCAACTCAACAAGATTCCGGCTTGCCAGCGTCAGGCTCATTTCATCGCGAACCGGATGCAAAAGGCTGTTCTCCTGGGATCACGCCATCTGGTCCGTCAACACTGTTCCTCTCAAATTCTACAAAGATTGGTAGGTCTGAAAAAGTATCCAGAGGTGGAACCTTCATCTCCAACTGTCTTGTCTGCCGCGTAAGGTCATCCGCGGCTAGAGACCTGACTCCAAGGAACAGTGTTGCCCGATGTTCTCACGCGTAAATTTCCCGCTCTTGCTTACCTTCTAGGACAGAAGGAGCAGAAGCGGATGACGTACACGTTCCAGTAGCTTTGGGATTAGTTTCTTTAAGGAATCATGATCGAAGCTTCCGGAGCCTACAACTTCTCTAAATTGAAAATATTTGATTTATCAATTTAATTAATTTAATTAAATAATTTACTAATTAATTATTAAATTTCAAAATTCAATAAGAAAACTTATTTTCTAAAAGAAGAGGAAGATAAATAAATAGATTGGGGTTATGTTCAAACCTATTAAAATAGATTTATTCACCAAGTTTTCAAAAAAAATTACATCAATATTCCCCCTTCACCGACTTGTGTTGTGTAGTAATCTATGTAATAACTCATTATTATTATTGCTGGATCATATAATTTTTATTTGTTCTTCTTCCTCTTCTCTAATCAATTTTTTTAAATAGAAGTGTCACTGTCAGAGCACCGAACTCGAATGGTATAGGAAGTCCAGCATGATCTCTTATATCTATTTCTATCGTGCGAAATTGAGTATGAAGAAGAGAAATTAAATTCGGAGAAGAAAACTGAGTAACTTGCGTGGATGCAAAAATGTAGTTTCGGGTGTCGACAGGAATAATACGTAAAAGAGGTGTTTGTACATCGCCTGTAATATGAGGTTCGCAAATATCACAATGTACAAACATTTTTTCAGGTAAACCACGAGCCAGACTTGCAGGGTGATTAGCATAATGAGAATTATCTGATATTAATTGTTGTGGTGCAAAACCAAGTATACGAGATACTTTTTCACTCATTGCAAGAAAATGTCGACCTTTCATAACACAATCGTCTTGACAAATTTTTTCAACTTTGACATAACAATCTTTGTCTTTTTGGAAAACTAAGCCTACGTGTTCTCGAGCAATCGGGGTCTGGTTTATCGCTCGGACAAGATCGTTTACCTGTGGGTACACACCAGGACGAAACTCGGAGACAATAGGACTTGACCATTTACCAGTCAACATACCTGCTGTGTATTTATCTCTAATAGCATTGTCATTAAGCTCAGACAACTCGGTCTCACCTTTAAGAACGTAAGGAAGCGAGTATTTAGCAAGTAAATCTTCACCGTCAATTTTCGCTTCTTTCATTTTTCTCTCATAATTTTCTTCATTTTTCTGTTCGACGATACCACTAATACTTGATACATTCGTCATTAGAGCTACGCGATTTTCCATTCGATCAGTCAAATTGTGTCTTACATGAAGAAATGTTCTTGGAAATTGAATTTCTGTAAGACCAACAGCCCAACGACCCTGCAAACGAATTTCGTGCGGCAATTGTGTGGTAAAACGAGTTGTAGTATTGTGTGGAAAATACTTCATACTGCTATTGCTCGGTAAAATTAGGTGAAATTGATCGTTATTCATTGTAAATTTTTTAAATCGCTGGCAAGTATCCAAGAATTGAATTTATCAGAATATCCCATCCACTGGACAAGTAACTGTTTTTTAGAACCTTTCCCCTTACTACGTATCACTCGTTCAATTATAAATTCTGTTTCATTAATATCAGTATCTTTCTTCACACCCGATAGTTCTTTCTCGTAAAAAACTCCGTCAATATCCTCACCAGCCAGATCTTGTAACTCGTAAACATATGGGATTTGTCTACGACCCGTTATTACTCGTTCTATCTTAAAAATCTCTTCTGTCCATCCAGCTTCATAACCTTTCGCAAAGACGCCTCTCTCTCTACTGATTCGTACGTAATCAGAAACCTTATATTCAGGCTTTTTACCACGCAAGGCTTTTCTACCGTACTTTCTTTGAATATTTAATCGGGCGTGTGCTGCATTTTCCAAAGTTACCTCTGATGGTCGCATTCCTATACTGGAATGTCGCGCATTATTATAACCCTGCACAAGTTGTTGTAAAACATCAATGTAACGATGAGTATTACTATGAGTGAAATAGCGCCACATACGTTCTTTTAGTGTGCGATTAAATCGTTTGACTACAGCAGCCTTAACATTTGGATCACGTACAGCACGAAATTTTATACCGCGTTTTGATAAAAAATTTTGAAAAACTACACCGAGAAATTCTTTTCCTCTATCGCTCTGAAGGCAGATGGGAGATCGTTTTCCACTTTTCTCGAGAATACACTCAAAAGCCCTTCTCACTTCATTCATAGATTTATCTTTAAGAGGCTCAACCCAAACGTATTTACTCAACACGTCAATCACCACCAGTAGATACAAGTACCCATCGTTTGAATCTTTTAAATGTTTCAAATCAACTAAATCTGCTTCCCATAAATCATCTATATTTGATATATCGTAATTTATTCTTCTGAAACGTCGATGAATAGGTACGTGTAGATTATATGAATCTTGAGATTTTAACCACTCAACCACTTTTGCACATGACACTCTTCCACGCACAGCTTTTGCGAGTTTCTCAATGCCAGCGTAAGAAGCTTCATGGGATGGGTCAAAATAAATTTCTTCTAACAATTTCATGGTTTTAGAAACAAAGTTTTTCACTGATTACTACTTCTTTTCCTCCCTTGAGATTTAGCCGACCCTGTGCTGCCAGGTGTTGCTCGCTTCCTACTTCTACCTGGAGTTTCAGTGATACTTGTGTATACCTCGTTACCAGTAATGCTGCCTTCGTCTTCTTCTGTCATTAGGGAGTCATAAAGTCTAGACGATCGGTCGGGACTACGCCGACTACCTGTCTCTCTCGGAGACATTATATTTTCTTTCCAGTATTCTCTATTTCCGACAATCTCTCTAGACATGCCGATTTCACGAAGGATCATGGCAAACTGGCCTCGCCCCGCCGGTTTCACCTTTTTTCTCGACCTCAATGCATCGTTTATTGAATGACTAATATTTGCACTTTTTACAGATTTACCATCTATAAAGAGAGAACCATGTGAATCCCATTTTACACGTTTTCGTAAATCTGATTCACAAAGTCGTTGGATTAAAACAATTCCTTTATTTTTAAAAGTTTTTGGAATAGTTGCAATAATATTATCAATATTTTAAAAATAATCTTTCCCCTCATCATCATCATTATCATTACTATTATTCAAAAAACCTATTTTTTTATCTCTTTGATTATCCTTCTCTTTATCCGGTTTTTTATGCTTCCATGTTTCCTGGGTGAAAAATAAAAATTTTTGTAAAACTTGTTGATACATTTTCCATTTTTCACGCTCATCTTTCAAGAATGGTGAATTTAATATTTGACTCATTTCAGCATCGAGTCTGGTCATAATATTACCTGGAGTTTGGGTCGTATTCTGGAGATTGGGAACTTTGTAGTTAGCACTAGAGAAGATATTATCTACAGGCTTCATCGAAGAATCGTTTGCTTTCGTATTTCCAGTAGGGGAAACCTCCCTACAGTGGATAGCAAAAATTGGTAGATTTCAGTAAACACAAAATAGGATATATATTGACGAGCTGTTCTGACACAAATGAAGCTGATATATTCACCCATGTGATGAGATATCAGTGAAAATCAGTTCGTTAACGAATAAAAAGCTATTGATATTATTTTGAGGTGGTAAAATTTTGTCCAGTGTTGGCTGGTTCGCCCTACAGTGGACCTTCGATTCTACACCGCGAATCAGAATAGAAAGATCTTTTTATGCGTACCCCTAAATTATATTTTATACCGACGCGACTATCAGAAAAAAGAAAAAAGTGATATAATTTCGATTTTGCATAAAATTAGCAAGAATATAATGTCAGTTATTTCGCTCATATTTCACTACATGCCTTTCAGTGGACAGGTGCGGTGGGGTTATGATTGCCACCAATCTTGCCATGTCAAAAGTACCTAGAAAATACCTAGACAGAAATTGGGCATGGTGAGGTTATTTCTACTTGAGGGAAATTTAAAATTACTCTCAATTACATTACGCTGCAGCTATGTTCAAAGTATCAGCTGATTCTGCCTTCTGCTATTTCAGTACCAACCTATGAGTGCAAATTATCTAAAACTTTTAACTGAAAATCCACTGTAGGGATGACGCTGGTATCCATAGTAGGAAAATGAGAGCCTCAAGGATTATATTTATAATAGTTTTCTTACATAGAACGTAAGCTTCTAGGGTGAAAAATATTATGGTTTAATGACCAAGGAACATATATTAATAAACAAAATCATTCTGAAAAAATTGAGATACTTGGAAAAAATTACTAAAGTGGAGGACAAAGTTTCTTGGTTATGTCAAAAATAGTTTTTTATACTTTTTTCTTTTATTATAATTAGGTATAACATGAAATTCTGTCTTATGATGCATTTTTATCAACTTAAATCATACCAAATGCGCAAATTAGGTTTACTTTAGGCATTTCGCTTTTATTTACAAATGTCCACTGTAGGAAGCTATCCACTGTAGGGAGGTTTCCCCTATTAGCCTCTGAGCCGAAACCTTGTTGTAGAAATTGTTCTACCTGCTCGCTTGGCACCAAAACCATCTTTCTCGAATGTTCCATAATTTTTAATTAAATGGAAAAGGGATATTTACTCTCGTGAATTAGCTGAGCTGAAAATATTTGAGAGAAGACTACCGATAATCGGTGCGAGTAATAACGGTGAAAATCCACCCTTCTGAATTATAAAGCGTTTTTTGTTTTTCCAAGTACCCTTCGATGATGCCAATTTTCTTAAAATATGTTTATGCTTTTTTAACTTTTGTTTTTCATGTGTTTTCAAAGGTATATTTCCTGCCAATATATTTAGAGCGCACTCACATATGCATTTTACGAGCTTTGCATTAGCTGTGCTCAGAATCGCTTTTCGTTGATTACGATCGAGGCGACAGAGTGCATGCAATGCTGCTGTGTTTTTTTCACCAATGTGTTTACGTGCACTCGACGCCATTACAGACGTATAACTGATATCTGATCAACTCGAGCACCTCCTTTTATATTTTTAACAGGTATGTACACATATGAAAAGCCATCAGTTGCAAAAATATTTGTTCTAAAACGACAATTATCGAGTGTAGACTGTTTTAAATCGAGAAGAAGGTAACCGCGAGGTTTAGATGTCGCGTCCTGATAAGCCTCCTGTAAAAAACGATTATTTTCTGGATATATTTGACGAGCAAGATGCTGAAATTGAGCTCGGTCTCGAGGATTTTTAAAAACAACGATATAATTCGTATTGAGTGATATATCCCTTTGTCCATGTCCCTGATGGAATACATTTTGTGAGATAAAGATAACACTAAGATTTTTGTGGTGACTACCTTTAGTGAAAAGATCTACAATTGTATTGTTTGAAGATTCACGCATAAGATCATCGATAATTATGAGCTTAGGCCGGTCATTATCGTTAGAATAATCACCTGGTTGCGGTAATCCTTCTCTAAATTCTATGGTTTTGCCGTACTCGGAATAACCCGACTGCCATTCTGAATAGTAAAAAAGAATACGTTCAAAATGTGTATCACACATGACATCGATGTGGCTTAAGAATTTTTTGACAAAACAAGTTTTCCCGCATCCACTTGGTCCGCAAACCATGGCAGTAAAAGGATGTTGCCAACGAGGGTCCATTTTCCATACTGATATATAATTTACTATAGTTCATAATTTATAGTAAAATAACATTAAATAATAAGTTAATAATTAAATTATTAATTAATAAATTAATTAAAATTAAACCCTCGAGATGCATTTTACGGTGGTCGAACAGGGAATACGAAATGCTTTTACGAGGTGAAAGACGGAGAGATCATCGAGTACAAAGATATTTGTTCTCTGTACCCGTACATCTCGAAAGTCGGAAAATTCCCTATAGGTCATCCAACTGTATATGTAGGATCAGAAGATTGTAAGAAATTTACAAGTCCAGATTTTGATCTTACCAACGTCGAGGGTTTAGTACTTTGTACAGTTTTACCTCCACGGAAGCTTTATCATCCTCTTTTACCGGTTCGTTTACACGAGAAACTCATGTTTCCTCTCTGCCGCACATGCTGTGAAACTCTGGAACAGGGCGAGTGTTCGCATGAAGATGAGTCACAGCGTGTGTTGGAAGGTACATGGGTTTCCGATGAGCTAAAAAAAGCTGTACAATTGGGTTACAGAATTGTCGATATCTCAGAAATATGGCAATATGAAGTAGTACAGTATGATCCAATCACGCACAAGGGAGGTCTTTTCGCAGGATATATTAATATGTTCCTAAAGATCAAACAGGAGGCAAGTGGTTGGCCATCATACTGTATTGATGAAGTTTCAAAGCTCAAATACATTCGTCAATATGAGTTGGCAGAGGGTATCAAGCTTGAACGTGATAAAATTATAAAAAAATCCAGGGTTGCGTTCCGTCGCGAAACTGTGTCTTAACTCCTTCTGGGGTGAGTTTGGACAACGTAATAATTTACCGAAAACAGAAATTGTACGTACGCAAGAAAAACTATTACGTCTCCTCACTAACCCAGAAATCGAGGTCAAAGATATCGTGCCTGCAAATCAAAGCATGTTGTACGTTTGTTGGGTGTACAAGGAAGAAGCCACTACCCCAGCACCTAATACAAACGTTGTCATTGCAGCGTACACCACTGCTCAGGCACGATTAAAACTGTACGAGTATTTAGAACAGTTAGATCGTCGTGTTTTATATTATGACACAGATTCGTGTATATATGTCACTCGCGGTACCTTTGATGAGTACAGTCCACCAGTAGGCTCACTTTTAGGTGACATGACCGACGAGTTAGAAAAAGATTATGGAAAAGGAAGTTACATACGTTCCTTTGTTTCAGGGGGGCCTAAATTTTATGCATACATCGCTTGTTCAGCAGATGGTAGCGAGTCTGCTGTATGCAAGGCTAAAGGTATTACCCTGAACTTTGAGAATTCTCAACTAATCAATGTCAAGTCTGTTCGTGATCTCGTAGTCTCTGAAAGTGAAACTATTAGAATAAACTCTCGCGCTATTCATACCACTCGATTCCATCAGGTAGTAACGCGTGACGAAAACAAAATCTGTCGGGTATCCAACATGAAAAGACGTAGGATAGAGGATTATGATTCTCTACCCTACGGATATAAATCCGTGTAAATATCAAAATAGAAATTTTATTCATTTTAATATATTCGGTATTTGCCACCCTAAACACCGACTCTGCCCAGCATGCCTAGAATAAGAGAGAAGGTATGAATTAACTAAATTTCTCGCAAAAAATAGCAGCAATTTTAATCTTATTTTTATTTCACAGATCATTGGCCAATCAGCAGCAACAGACCGTTAGTCAATGGTCCAGTCACGGGGTACTCCCCAAGTATGGATGAGTTGGATGCTGCCAACACACTGGAGCATCTGGCCAATAAGAGCAGAATCCAACAACTCTACGATGACGATGATGATGATGATGATACCACACATTACAGCCCAGATAACGAAGAAGAAGGAGAGGATAAAGAAAATATACCAGTGAGGTTGAGTCCTACAGGTCTCTCCAGTCATCGAGGAGAGCGGTTCCAAATACGTGCTCTTGGGCGAACACATCCCTACAGTAGAGATATAGTCCGCTCTCAAGAGTCGCTCTCCGAACACCGAGCCATAGAACAACAACAGCATTCAATATTACCTCCCATACCCTTGCTTCCTAGTTTTGACACCACATTGAGGCAATTTACCATGCCACGAAGGTTATTTTCTCGTCGCGCAACACGTCCCAGAACTCATCCCATATCAATTCCCGAACCTCGACCTCACTCTTCTCGTACCGAAAAACAACCCGCTCCCATACTTCCGCCAATATCCGTACCCTTCCAGCAACCACCTCCTCCATCATATGCATCCCTCAGCCCACCTCCCCCTTCATACGCTTCCCTATACCCTGAGTTAGTTTAGAAAATGTATTAGTTGTATATATGTTTGTGAATATTGAAATTAAATTGTATATATGTATATATTTGTAAATATTTTAATTAGATAAGATTTTTTCAAGACATAATTTCAAAGTTTTCGCCAAACTATGGATAATATTTGAATATTATACATTTAAATTCATATAAAAACCATTTTTTAATAAAATACAATTTTATACCGTAAATGTTTGTGTATGTGTTTCACTCATTTACAACCTATTTACATCTATTTCTCGCTTTCTTTAATTCTCGATTGAAAAATCAAAGTAAAATCATATCATTTATCATTCTTTTCAGTATTAGCTTAGAACTGCGAAGCCATAACTCCAACTTTGGAATATTGTGTCATTCAGACCTTCAAAAATGCATCAATTTTTATATCAACGCACATTTCCTAGAAATTATCGCTTCCACCCCTTCTTATCTTCTATTAATAGAATTTATACAAACACATGCGTCTAGCGAAATAAGAACCAGACAGCCGAGGAGTGGGGGGTGGCGGACTGGAGGCCCATAGTTGCCCTAAAGTAAAATCATATAATTGATCATTCTTTTCAGTATTAGTTCAGAACTGCGAAGCCATAACTCCAACTTTAGAATATTGCGTGATACAGACTTATAAAACACATTAATCTTTATATCAACACACATTTCCTAGAAATTCTCGCTTCCGCCCTTTCTGATATTCTATTAATAGACTTTAAACAAACACATGCATCTAGAGAGATAAGACCCAGACACCCGAGGAGTGTGGGTAGGCACCAGACGTCTGAGCAAACACCGAGGAGTGGGGGTAGCGGACTGGCGGCCCATAGTTGCCCCTTACTACTTAGATAGTATGTGTCCTAGATGCTCGGGGTGTTCATGACACGCTCTGCAGCTATCATCGGGAATATCTTGGCTCAAAATGTGGCGACGGTATGCTAGAGTGGAAATGACACCATCTTGACATGCCAAAATGAAGCCCTCTGTGCCCGACTTCAATCCGGGTGATCTAAGGAGAGCAAACGTCAGCTCATACGACATCGACTGATCTTCCAAATTTCTGTGGAAGATGCCGTGCATCTTCTTGTCGAGGAGTTCTTCGCGGAAGTTTTTCTCCTGTGCTTTCTTAATCCGGGCCTTCAGGAGTGAGTATTCAAGATGGATAAGATTTGATGCATTTTTCTAACCCCTGATATTGAAGGCAAGGCCGAGTGTTTCAGCAGCCTCTTCTGCTGCTTTGTAAAGAAACGCTCCTTTGCCTACTTCTTCGTGTTTTCTGACCATTTTATGAAGAGGATCTTGTCCATTTGCGACAATATGTGCTGTACCCAGAATAATCCTGTTGTGAAGACATTCAAGATTCAGTATTCCACGACCACCTTGACGGAGTGAGATGTAAAGTCGCGGAACAGAAGACTTAAGGTGCATGCTTCTGTTCAAGTACATAAACTTTCGGGACCCGATATCGAGGGATCTGAGCTCGTCCTTCGTCCATGGAACTACTCCAAATGAATAGAGTACTACTGGGACGGCAAGCATGTTCGTTGCAGATACTTTGTTCCTCGCCGACAGTTCGGAAGACCATATCTGTCGGAGGAGACGTTTGTATCTGCATCGGAGAGTATCCTTTATAGATGTTACGTCCTGAATGCGGCTTTGTGGCACGCCCAGGTATGTATAGGTCTCTCCAGCGCAAAGGTGTCGTATAGCGCTTCTGTCAACGAGTTCAGGGTCTCCGAGGATGCCGTTAAGTTTTCCTTTCTTCAAATTAACCTTGGCGCATTTCTCTAACCCGAACTCCATTCCAATCTCTTGAGTGTACTCTTTGACAATTTTTAGAGCTAGATGTAGTTTCTCTTGATTTCTAGCATTGATCTTAAGATCATCCATGTAAAATACATGAGTTACCTTATGCTTTCGATTTCCAGGTTTGCCGCAGAGGTATCCTTTGGAATGGCGAAGTGCGAGAGATAGTGGCAATAATGTGAGGCAATAAGATGAGATGGTAAACCTGGTTTTCCAAAGGGGCATTAATCTTTCTATGCATCTCACGATGTGTGGATGAACCTTTAAGCTTTCCAACAGACAGATGATAAGTCTATGGGAGGCTGAATCAAAAGCTTTTCGGTAATCTAACCAGGCTATCGATAGAGATCGTTGATAGGATGCTGCGTCTTTACAGACACATCGATCGATGAGCAGGTTCTCCCGACATCCTGCTACGCCTTTCTTCGAGCCACGTTGTTCATACATCTCTCTCCACACAGGTTCAATTTTCCGAAGAATCCTATCATTTAGGATGGCTGTGAAGATCTTATACAGTGTGTTCAGACAAGTTATTGGCCTGTAATTCTTAGGGTCAGCTAAGTTGCCCGCCTTCGGCAGGAGCACTGTGCGCCCTTCCACCAACCACTCTGGAATAGGCACTTCCGACTTTAGATATGAGGTGAAAATTCGGGCCAGATGCTAGTGGGTTGAAAGAAACTTCTTCCACCAGAAGGTCTTGATACCATCTGGTCCCGGAGCGGGAAAGTTCTTCATGCCTCTTAATGCGTTTTTCACCTCCTCGGTAGTTATAGGTGGGCATTCCTCCTCAGCTGTTATGAGGGCATTGCACAGCTCCTTGAAGCTATTTATGTTCTCTAAGTCTTCTTGAAGTGGATGCCGGACCTCGTAGACTTCTCTCCAAAATGCTTCGACCTCCTCTGTTTTGGGCGGATGGTCGACAGTAATTGGAGGGTCTTGGAAGAGTTTAGATGGATCATATGAAAATTGTTGATTTCCGTAGTTCACGCGCGAACCGTCGAACCATGGCAGTGAAAGTCCTGCCAGATGTTATATAGTCAACCACACACTGAATGCGGGACGCGTACTGTCCAGCCCAGCCTATCTTTGTGCTGAGTTGATGCATTCGTTTTTTGGTCTTATGATCAACCGTTGATTTTGTTTTACGGTTTGCATCTGCCAAAGTTCTCGCTGCATTGTACACACCACAACTGATAGTCCAGAGGTCGGATTCTTCGGAAAAATCTCCACGAAGTTCATCATCCATTCAGTCAGATCTTTGGGCTTGGGAGAACCTGCATATTGATGTTTCTCCGGGTCCTGAAGCATCGTTCTTCTTCTATTGGATGCCTGTTCGTGGTTGGTCTCAGTGTCGCCTCTCTTTTTCTGTTGCTGGCTTGTTCTGGATGCGGTTGAGTAGGCACTCCGCTTATATAACCTCTTTTCCGGAGGTTCTCGGCATGGTTTCGCAGACGTTGTTGCGAAAAGTCTGAGAGCTCTGGGTGTTTCTCGCACCACAGAGCATGCAGCCGTGCCATGTAACCTTCTCGTTCAGGGACCATGCTGACATCGTAGCAATCCAGCAGGCCGTCATTGAGTTGATCCGTCCACTTAAAAGTAACAAGATTCCGCCTGTCAATCGCATGGACTCCGTCTTGATTGGCTCCCCCAACTGTAGGGTAGTCGGCATTGTTGTCCGACCCATTGTCGGGAGCCCTTCGCGTTCGTTTTTTTTTGAACCGCACTTACTACAATTATGTTTGGTGTTGTCATTGTTGTTCCCACGAGTAGCTAGGGAAAGGGTTCGTCCATCCTTGTAGAGCCCCGCATGCAAGGATAAGGCTGTATACTCTGAGAGTCGCCGATTTCCCAGAATCACCGTTAGAGTCACCTCACCCAGGTGACATTCAGCTTTCGGCACGGTTCTCACGCCTTCGCTTGGGAGTTATTCCTTCGGGACAATCCCTGGACAATTGTCCGCGACTGCTTATTAATTATTGTAACCATATTCAGCAGAAACCCTTGGTACAGGGACCCTCTATCCGCAACCCGAGGAGGCGTTCGGTGGCTTTGTCATAAGCCCTTCGGTTCTATTCCAAAGGAATCGAAATCGAACCGAATGAATAAAAAGTAAAATATATATATATATATATATATATAATTTAAAAAAATAGTTAAACAACCACCGCAGGGTCCCACTAAGAGCAACCGCCATCTAAAAAATGTCAATAGCACCCAGTAGAACCACGGTGAATCACACCTATGGCCACGTCTCATAACCGTGAGATGGGTGGTCACAGGGCACGATGAAATCACAATCACAGGCCGGCGAAACCCTCGTGTGTCTTGAGGAAACGAAGCGCCCCAAGGATGACAGCTTTCTGCATCCATCTCGCTAGTGCCTTGGCATATTTTTGGCACGCGGGTATGGCTTTAAGGTTACGAACCAGTGATAATTTAGCACCTTCGAGAGCACCAATCACAAGGACAATTACGCGCATCGAATACTTTGGGTACAGTCTTTGCAGCTCTCTCTTAAGGTTTTGATACCTCTCCTCCTTTTCTTTCTCCTTTGCAGTGATGTTGTATTCGGACGGAGCCGAGAATTCGACCACGAATATAGTTCGTTTCTCGATGTTTTGAAGAACTATGTCAGGTCTCGAGTGAGCAACGGAGACTGCTGCCCGAAAATCGTAGTTCGCGACCAACACCGTAAGAGCGACAAAGATGGTAATAAAGTACTCTTAGGGCCGCATTATGTCTATAGATGTACGTCTTTCCTGCGTGGGTCGGACACCCAGATAGTATGTGTTCTAGATGCTCAGCGTGTGCATGATATGCTCTGCACCTATCACTGGGAACTTCTTGACATAAAATACGGGCACGGTATGCTAAGGTGGAAATGACACCGTCCTGGCATGCAAAAATAAAACCCTCTGTACCTGAATTGAGCCCTAACGATTTGAGGAAAGCAAAAGTTTGCTCCTTTGACAAGGTCTGCTTTTCTACATATCTGTAAAATTTTCCGTGCATATGCTTGTCGAGTAGCTCTTCGTGAAATTTTCCAACCTCTGCTTTCTTTACTTCGGCTATTAGACGTGAAGCATCTAGATGGAGTAATGCACTTTCCTCACTTATGATGTTAAAATTCAGGCCAAGGGTCTCGGCCGCTTGCTCCGCGGCTTTGCGAAGGAACGCTCCTTCGCCAATCATCTCGTGATTCCTGACCATTTTTAGGAGCGGATCTCTGTCATTAGCAACGAAGTAAGCTGTACCTAGAATAATTCGGTTATGAAGACACTGGAGATTCAGAAGTCCGCGTCCACCTTGACGGCAAGCTTTTATGCTTTTATGCATATGCATGATCTTACGTGTGGTGACATCTAGGGCCTGGAGCTCCTTCTTCGTCCATTGCACCACATTCGTTATCAGACGATAATTTCTAGATGAGATAGTAAATCTAGTTTTCCAGAGAGGCATCAATCTCTCTATGCATCTCACTATGTATAGATGTGCCTTCCAGCTTTCCAACAGACAGATGATAAGTCTATGAGAGGTTGAATCGGAAGCTTTCCGGTAGTCAATCTAGGCCATTGACAGCACGCGCTGATGGGCTGCAGCGTCTTTACAGACACACCTGTCAATTAGCAGGTTCTCTCGACAGCCTGCTACACCTTTTTTCGAGTCACGTTGTTCGTACATCTCTCGCCATACAGGCTCAATTCTTCGAACAATCCTGTTGTTTAGGACAGCTGTAAAGATCTTATACAGTGTGTTCAAACAAGTTATTGGCCTGTAATTCTCTGGGTTGGACAAATTGCCTTTTTTCGGCACGAGTATAGTGCGTCCTAACACCAGCCACTGCGGAATGGGCGTCTCCGACTTTAAATATGAGGTGAATATGCGGGCCAAATGTTGGTGTATAGAAGTAAACTTCTTCCACCAAAAGTTCTTGATACAATCTGGTCCAGTGGCGGAAAAGTTCCTCGTGCCTCTAAGTGCTTTTTTCACCTCTTTGGCAGTGACTGATGGGCACTCCTCCTCAGATTTTAAGAGGCTGTCGCAAAACTCCTTGGAGCGGATGATATTGTCAGTATCTTCTTTCAACTCTAGTGTTTTCGGGATCTTATACACCTCTCTCAAAAAAGTCTCTACCTCCTTGGGCTTGGGTGGATTTTTTACAAAAACAGGGGGATCACTGAAGAGGCATGATGGGTCAGCAAGAAACTGTTGATTCTCTCTGTTCCATCTCTCCCTCTTCTGTATCCTCCTCCTTGCATCAGATAACAGCCTTATTTTGTCAACAATATGCTGCTTGATTGTCAGCAGCTTTGACTTGTTCAGTGTGTGATTCAAGGTCCTTAGTTCTTGGGCGAACTTTCGAACCCTTTCCGTGAACGGTCTACCAGATGTTATGTAGTCAATCACACATTGAACACGGGACGCATTCTGTCTTGCCCATCCAATTTTCCTGTTCACTTGATGCAAGCGTCGTTTGGTCTTCTGGTCCATCGTCGGTTTCAGCCTTCGATTTGAATCAGCCAAAGCTCTCGCAGCACCAAAAACTGAGCAACTGATGGTCCAGAGGTCGGACTCTTGCGAGATATTTCCACGAAGGGAGGCATCCATTTCAGCCAGATCTTGGGGCTTAAGAGGAACTTGCATGTTGATGTTCCTCCTTGTACTGAAATTGCGATCGTCTTCCAGAAGGTGCCTGCTTTCTGCGGTTGGTCTTAATGTCGTTTCATCTTCGTCTGCAGCTTGTTCAAGCAGCGGTTGAGGAAGCGCTCCGCGTACATATCCATTTTTCCGGAGGTAGTCGGCTTGATTTCGCAAAGACTGATGCGAAACGTATTGAAGCTCTGGGTGTTTCTGGCACCACAGAGTATGCATTCGCGCCATAAAGCCTCCGCGAACAGGGATAATACTGGTATCGTAGCAGTCTAACACATCATTCTTGAGTTGATCTTGAGTTGAATGTGGGCGTTTCGCCGGTTCGTCGTCGTGTTTCCATCTAAATTATTTTCAGCACCCCGAATTCTAGGATGATCGGTATTGTTTGCCGATCCATTGTCGGGTGCTCTGCGCGTTCGATCGTTTTAAACCGCATCTATAACATTTTGGTAGTTTGTTGGTTTCATTGTTGTTCCCACGAGCAGCTAAGGAAAGGGTTTGTCAATCCTTGTAGAGCCCCGCGTGCAAGGATAAGGCTGATACTCTGAGACGTCGCCCGGTATCCCAGAGTCACCGTTAAAGACACCTCACCTCACCTCATATATATATATATATATATATATATATATATAATAGGCATGCCATTAGTGATTGAGAAATGTATTGGGTTATTACGTTGAAACAAAACAGTTACCATAATTCGATTTTTCAATTTGTAAAAAGAATTCCACAAAAATCAGCCTGCTATAAGAGACTATAACTTCTAATCTAATAAAGCTAGAATCAATTATTTTTTTAGTTTTGAAGATAATTTAATCTTCTTCAATTTATTTCCACACAACTTTCATGTAGGATGTACAGGGGATGAGATATTGTGAAAAAAGAAAAAGATTTACAGTTTTTTTCACTGAAAAATCTGTTTAAAAGGTCATGACTTCTGAATCATTCATGCTAGAACATTCTATTTTTTTTAATTCTTTGGAAATTTTTGGAATTTCTTTTTGGATCTTAGAATTTTAACGACAAATGGACCAGAATTGTGGAATCTTGAAAAAACTGATGTATTCCACATATTTTTCAAAATCTAGAAGGCGCAAAATTGAAGGTTTTTAGTGCAGAAAACGTTAATTATTACCTGTTCATTTTTAAAAAATTACATAAATTGATCAAAAAACAAAAAATATCGAGTTATTTCAAAAGGGGGCCTAACGATTTTTTTCATTTTCTGTAAAAATGCTTAAGAGGCATCCCCAAAACATAATTTCTGAGGAGGCATGATTGCTTTGTGGATGCTATTTTTTTTTCAATTGTGTTGTCCGCCGCTAAAATATGAATTTCTTGTAATCTCGTGATCAACTCCCTAAGGTATGATGCGTAGGTTTCTAATTTTGCACCATCCGGGAAAGAAGATATTTTTCTTGCTTCTACCAAAAACCAACTCGTAGGGTGTAAATTCAGTCGCTTTGTGTACAGAAGTATTGTAGGCGAACATAGCGTAGGGGAGGAGCTTATCCCAATCATCATATTGTTTAGCATATAACCGCACATATTCCATTAGGACGGCGTGGCTCCTCTCCTATGACCCGTTGGTTTGTGCCCTATAGCCCGAAGTGGTAACTTCGTTTATTAAAAAAAATTTTGATAACTTCCGCAAAAGTCCCACCTATCAAGGGAGGCCTTATCGAATGGTTCTGACAGGGTAACAGCTATGATCATTGGCTCGCGGGAGAGCACTCTGGTGATCTTTTTTCAGCATAGTTAGAACATTTCCGAATGTAAGCTATTACGTCATCCCTTAGACGGGGCCAGGTAATTCTCTCTGTGACTCTTTTATACGTTTTTGTGGCATCTTTGTGTCTGCTAAGTAGACTATCATGGGCCTCCACAATTATTTTCTGCCCATCTTCCTCCGGAGGGATTTCAATTTTTCCATGACAGACAGTCACCTTAATCCCTGTATCCTCGAAAACATTAGTTAAAGCGTCGGTAAGGAAACCTCTAGGTAAATCATCGCAAAAATCAATGTTCCGCGGAATTCGGAAACTATTTTCTTTGTCCGCTGCTGGGCATACTGATAGGTTTCTTATCACGCATTTCTGACAGGTGTATTCTTGCAATGGCTATTAATAACTTTTTGACCGATGTTGCGGGCTCACAGTCGGCGGATAGGAAATGTACATAATTATCCTTGCGGTAGGTCAACGCTTCTCGCCAACTATTTAACACACTGGAGCGTGTAGACCAATCCGGAATAGCTTGAGATTCCTTGTTATTATTAATAGCTTCATCGGTATCAACGATATGAGGCATCTTTAAGTTCAAAGTCGTAGAGGTTTCTTTGACCTCTGGAGTGGGAGAGGGGGAAACTATAGAAAGTACGTAATTTGCTTCCGTTGTTGGTTCAGGGCATAATTGGGATAATGCGCCAGGAAGCGTGGGACATTCCCCTACAGCCAGCCCTGGAGAGGTCACCCTCTCGAGGACAACGGGATTTGACCGGACTCGGTAACACCAACCCGATTCCCAGAAGAGAAACCATCGTCCTACCGGGTCCACGGGCAGCCGAGAGCGTGGCCAATCTAGAAGCGGATCTAACATCCAGTCGGGACAGCTCAGCCAGACCCCGGGAAACAGAGGGACAAGCGACGGTTCTTCGGGCACGAAGCACAGTGGGACCAAATCCCGAAAAGCTGGCCAAAATGATAAGATGTCCATAAAATGGACCAAATTTTGTTACCCTGGGGTTTTTTGGGTAGCTAATTACGAATCCCGCGTCAAAAATTTCAAAAACAAAATAGCGGATCCAATATGGCGAAAGAGTATGCAAAATAGATGTTTGATTCTTTTTAAAACTGTTGTAGGGGGGGTTTTCAAGGTCGCAGATTACGAATACGGCGTCAAAAATTTCAAAAACTAAATGGAGGATCCAATATGGCGGACCAGTTTGCTAAATAGATGTTTGATTGTTTTCAAAATTCTTGTAGGGGGGTTTTTCGAGGTAGCCGATTACGAATCCGGCGTCAAAAATGTCAAAAACAAAATGGCGGATCCAATATGGCGGACGAGTATGCTAAATAGATGTTTGATTCTTTTCAAAATTGTTGTAGTGGGGGGGGGGGGGGTCGAGGTCGCTGATTACGAATCCGGCGTAAAAAATTTTTAAAACAAAATATTATATGTAATATGGCCAACTGGTTACCTGAAATAATATTTATTCTTATATTATTCGATATGAGGTGTTTTTTGAAGTCACTGAATAAAAACGCAAAATCTAAATTATTAAAATATATTTATGAAAAGCCTTAAATTAAGAGATACATACAAAATGACACTTTAATTTTCGCTATCAGAAGATTCAGATCCAATGTCAGAACACTCGCTAGGTTCATGAGAGGAAGTCATAAATAAATCAGACATAAATTTTTCTATATTTTCAGAAATTACAGCTGACGTATTATTTAAATTTTCCTTTATTATGACGAATATTTCTCTTCTTGTCAAACTCAGGACCGGTGCACTATCGTCTGCAGTATGCTCCACTGCAGATCCTTAAATTTAATAACAATATATAGATTATTATCGTTGCTATTATTATATAAGATTTTTAAAATTTTGAAATATTAAATATTTTTTAATGATAAATTCAACTCAGCGTTCGTGGAAACGCAACACTTATTAATATTATTATTATATTATCATCAGATTATTTGTTTATAATTTGCAATAATTAAATATTTTTTAATAATAAATTATATTCACAGTTCGTAAGATTGCAACATTACATTCTCTTGAAACATCCAAGTGAAATATCACATGATATTAAAAACGTTCAGGGACGCGTCCCCATGCTTTTTGCCCGAAAAACGGTCCAAAAGCCTCAATGCGCAGCTATGCGCAAAATTTTATTTTTGATTCCATAAACTGGCACTATACATTACAAGATCTGATGGGTCCGTAAGCAGGACCACGTGAGGCAATTTACCTTTTCCCTACATGTTTGCGTTAATTGGTTCAATTTTATCTTGCATTTTCACAGAAATCGTTAATTTTTTTTGTATAGTAATAATACGACTATTATACTAGTGATTTTTATTCAAATAGTACTTACCACTAGCAGATGAATCCATTTTTTAGAATTGAAATATCTTCATTCTATGATTTTCTGTAACCTCCGAAACACAAAACCAGTTTTAGCACCACGAAACTGCCAGGTGTTCACGGAACGAAGGCCACTTTCGAACTGCCATAGAGAGACAGGTAATAGGGATATAGACCTTTAAGCTTCAGATTCTGAAACCTTGATCCTTCCTCTACAAAACCTATCTATTCAGATTTTCAAAATCGAAATTTTTTTTTGTATTTTGGCCAGCTTTTTGGGATTTGGTCCCACTGTGCGAAGAAGCGCAACCGGCCACCCAAGCACATCCGGGAATGGGCCCGTCGACAACAGTCCAGCCAGGAGGCCGAGCGACACTAGATAGAGGAGAAGGAGCGTCGGCGCCTGGAAGGGTTCTGGCGCAGTCGCCCACAGGCAACCAGAGCGAGGAGGTCCACCAGGTCCAGTGACATGGGCATGTCTCCGACCCGTCCATTCATTCTGGAGGCACAAATCCGACCGGTCAGCGGTTTCGGTCGAGGATTCGGGGCCCGAAGCGCACAGGGAGGAAGCGCCTGTACCATTTGCGGAGGGCGGGGACACCGCCGTCTGGTGTGCTCTACTCCAGGGCACGGTGGATAGGAGCCCGGGGTGACTTTGCCTATACGTTTTCCTTAAGTTCTTTTTTTTGGGGTTTTCTTTCCTTTTCTTATGATGAAAAATTTGATTTTTTTTTTTAGTTTTTGTTTTCCCCTACTATTTCGATTTAGTTTTCTTTGGTCTGTTAGTGAAATCCCTAACAATAATTTAGGGCGGCAATTAAGTCTGGTCGAGGTAGGGCCCACGAATAAAGAGATGGTACCCCAAATGTTGTCCTTCATTTCTCGAAACATAAAATAAGTTTTTAGGGAAAATACCCTGTAGTTTTTACTCGAGTCGGACCGTACTGGCATAACATAGAGTAGCTGGACTTAATGTGCAGGCTCAGAGGAAAGTTAGGCCATGATGGGTTAGGTACTCTTCTCCTAGACAGGAACCTGGAAGAAACATACGACTCAAATTGCGAGATAGGTCCCTGAGTGTGGCAAGTAAAAGCCAAGCAAACCTGAGGAGATCTGGTAGAGGATCCACAGGAGTCCTGTTATAAAGTAGTAACTTTCTTTTTTTTCTCTCTCTGCCCTGTCACATAGTCGCTAAGATTCCCTATAAAAAAGGCACCACACCGGAGTGAGGGCTGAGAGGACTGACGGAGGAAAGGTATAGCCGCCACGCGAGTGAACCAAGCCGGTAGGCTTCGGCTAGGCCCGGGGGAGTTGTAACAAAGTTTTGTACAATGGATTCAGAAAGATGTAAAACAACTTTCCGGGAGCTCGCCGTAGCCCTACCTGACCTCCGAACGTGAGGAAAGAACGGCTAAAATAAAGTAGAAAAGATTAGTCTTACCGTCCAACCAAGAGTCAGGCTTAGGCTAAGTAGAATTTAAGTATCTTTAGCCTTACAATCATTTATCTAGCGACCACAGACCTCCCACGAAATCCTCAAGTATATAGACTTGCAATTACACGTCCGAAAATATAGGTTTGTAGGGGCAGTGTATGTAGGTACAATTAAACACCGGTACATATAAATAGTAATATTGCATTTATTGAAAGCACTGGAAAACTGTATATTATACACGTAGCATAATTCTAGTGCGGACAGACTGCTTGTCTCGAAGAGCTTTCTAACTGAACTCTAGTAGGCGAGCTCTCTCTAGCTTCCGCCAGACACGCTTGTTCGTAGATGGCGATTTATCAATATCGCTCTTATTTAAATCTCGCTAAGGACACCGCAGTAGGTAGACCGAGTGACGAACTGACAGGTAGTAAACATAGGGCAGACGACATGTACAGTCGCAAACCTAGTAGCCACCAAGAAACCAGTACGAGAGGATGGGACACAACCGACACGGAGCAGCAGTCCCGCGTATGTACTGAGAGTGCAGCACCGTCCGATCACAGCTACATCCAGCGATCACGCTCCACCGGCTAAGTGGGGAGATTGAAGTCGGCGGCCATCTTCCACCGTGGTCGCAAGACAAGCAGCGCCGACACCAGCGGCGAGTACCAGTACCAAGTCGATCGCCGAGTCAGACCGAACCAACCCTGCTATGCCACATCGTTAAAGGGGTAGTCTGGTAATTGACGCTTTTTTCAAAGCTGTTTTTGCAATTTAAAAAATAAAATAAAATGCAATGATTTCAAATTTTTATATTTTATTATTAATATCTAAAACTGTAAAAAAAATTTTTTTAGGTTTTTTTACGGGCAAAGTGAGCACCTTAAAAAAAGGTATATGGCTGGCCCGGGTGATTGCGCCACTTCATGACATCTTAATCGAAAAAATTAGGTTGATTATTGTTCTGTAGGCTTGTCATTCCGGCCTGAGCTAGGATTTTTCATTTTTAGTGAAAAATAACAAAATGGCGGACTTCTAACAAAAATACAACTTTTTTTCTCGGAAATCGGGCTATAAATCAGAAAATAATGAACGAAAAAAAGAGCCTAGTTCCCGCCGAAAAAACGTTGTTTTAAGAAAAACGCGTTTAGCTTTAATAACAGATTTTTTTCAGAAAACTCCTACACTCATCGGCTATGCCTCGTGCATACAAACAAACTTTCCGTTTCCTCATAAGGATCATTTTCAGCAACTTTTTCTGCCCTACGACTCGATCTGACTATTTTAGAAACGTCAGACGTTGCCTTCCGACCGTTTGCTGCTGTTGTGCGGCTTACAGCACACAACTACGAAGCGCTCTTGACCATGTGCAAGACTACCCCCTTAAGCTCCACTCGCAAGATCGAAGGCAGTACGTTGTAGACTCAACCGACCCTGCAACACGACGTGGCTAAGCGACCATGCACTGCTAGGGTCTACCAAGCGGCCATATTCGAGACAGCGCGTGAGGACCAATGGGGAGACGAGCAGCCCGGCTGACAGACCCAATAGGCGAGCAGCGATGGTACGAAGGCACCCACTAGTCGATATCGGCCAGCAAGCCTTTTTCTACTGCAACCAAACAATCGACAGCCTCGACACGAAGGAATTACGGGTTGAAAGGGAAGGAACGGAAGGAAGCGGAGAGAAGCACGTTTTCTCATCACTTGTTCTCTTGTCTTGGTGGCGGTGTGGCCGGACGTACCGAAGGATCCAGAGATAAGGAAAAAAGGACGAAATAGGGATTTTGGAAGTCATGTCTGAGAGTAAAGAGGATCTTGCGAGGTGGCTGCAAGGTAGGTGACTATACGTAATCCTTTGAACATTTCTCTCAGCCCATTTTGTTGATGCCTACGGGCAAGTGTTAGATCTCCGCGAAAGGTAGATAGAATCAGTGCCGCGTGGGTAATCCAAGGCCCCCTCGCCACCCAGAAAGCTGGGACACGCCCGATATCGGACAAGTCCGATATCGGCAAATCGAGGCGGGCGTCTCCGAACCCGAACCGTGGGTGGTAACACGCCAATAGACACGCAGAGTGGCGTGTGTAAACATGAGTGCCTCGGATAACCGCGAAGAAAGTGACAGGTTGCCCCCTGGGGATATGGTACGTCGGTTCCGCGCTATCAATTCATTAAATGGTACGCGAATGTAAATTCTGAATGTATTGTAATACACCGAAAGTATACGAAGATAACCGATCCTCCTAGATCGCAGAGGTACACACACATGTTTCCTACGCCAGTCCCGATTTGGTCAGCAAATGGTTCTCAAATCTCTTGTGAGATTTTGGGAACGAGCTAATCGAACTGTCGAGCGCGACGGGATCGGATCTTACAAGGCTCGGATACGGTTATCCCGATCTGGCGCCTTTAAAAATAGACTCACCCGGTAAGAAGAGAAGAATTAAAAAAAAATCAGAATCTGAATTCCCATTGATACGTGAATTTTCTTCCTTCGAAAGTTCCACCAACGAGTAGAAAAAATAGTCAAACCTATTCCTTTTAATCGACTGAGAAAAATTTAATGGAAGCGTATTGGGAGGAATTAAAAAGTGGAGGAATGCAAAAGAAAGAATAGTAAGAAAGAGAATAATGTCACTTTGAAGACGTAAAATCTAGTCATTTTAGTCGACTCAGAAAAATTCAATAGAAGCGTGTTGGGAGGAATTAAAAAGGGGAGAAATGTAAAAGAAAGAATAGAAAGGAATAAAATAATGTCACTTTTAAGGCGCAACTGTAAATTGAAATAAATTCATTTTTTTTAATAAATAAATATTGCATTACATTTATAAATTACGGGTGAAAAAAATTTAGGTAAATTATATGAACTTTTTTTTTTATTAATCTATTTAACAGAAAAATATTTTGACCGATTTCATATGAAATCTGTCTTGGAACACATGTAAATTATGTTAACATTCTTTTTTAATGTAACTGCTTACGCCAAATCAGTCATAGAGTTTTTATTAACTTTAAAAATATAAAAGATTATCATGTTATAAGAGGTTGTGCGCGGCCTAAATAACAAGTAACCCGTTATTGCTACTCCTAATTCGATATACGTAATTCTATTTTTCACTAGTCGAAATAAGGAGGAAAAGAAATCAACTATTCACTGATTTTCACAGCTTGACCCGCTTACAGCTAGAGATCAACGCGACAGAAAGGGGGTGAGGTTCGATTAAATAAAAATATTTCGCTAGGCCACAGATTCAGCTTACTAAAGAGGACAATGCTCGAATTTATTAATTCTTAAGTACTCAAGAAGGTGCTTTAAACGCACGAGTCGGAAATCGAAATCGTAATTATGACATAAAATTTTATTTACCCACAATCTTACCATTTATAAGCAATTAACCCACGAACATTATTGATTTTCTTCCGGAAGTTACATTCAGAGAAAATGGGCTAAGACTAAATCTCGGTTTCTAATTATACACCCACAATCTTACAACTTTAATGTGACTTTCCCCATGAACACGGCTTGTTTTCTTTCGAAGATGACGTACAAAAAAAAAAGGGGACCAAATTATTGTATGAAAAGATAACACGGCTCAAACACACTCGGAGACCCGGAAACACTCGCGGCACTTAATAGAGGTGGAGAACTCCATGGTCGGAACACTTGGCGACTCGAGAGAAACTAGTCAAACAAACAAAAAAAAAAGGAACTTTAAGGAGACTAGCCCGTGTGACTATTGACTTTGACGGTAAACGAAATTATACCTAGACTTTCTTAGCTGCATTTTCTTCTTGATATATCTTTCGATATTTGGTAAAAAAGTTGGGTTCACCCAAGTCCGACATTGTAACGTTTGAGACTTATCGTCGATTCCACTGATTTCTTTATTTAGCGTGCCCACGGAGGGTTGGAACAAGAGTGACAGGTCCAGGGACTTACGGAAATACAGAAAGGTCGGAGTTCTAAAAAGGCAGTGTATAGATGTTCGGTGCCGGACGCCAGGTTGGTATCCGGTAGATTGATATGATTGGTCACATGGCAGTGGGCGGAGTCTGCCGGACTGGAGCATATACAGGATATACAGTGTATACTGTACGGCATCCGACTTGTATATTTCTTATTTTCTTGTGTTTTCTTGAGACGTGTACGAGCCATAACCTCGAAGCGAATTGTATATAATTGGGAAGAAGAATACAAATGTAACTTTTTTACACACTTGAATATGTGATTGTTTATTGAAAATGAGTTATTTGGTGTTTCCGATTTGATCTTTTCTTGTACATTTACTTTATCATTCTTTTATTACTAACGTAAGAAAACAATGCATAACCTCAAAGTAAAGTATAGAATTTCAGAGGAGAATATAAGTGTACCTTTTTTAACACACTTGAATATAAAATTCTTCATTTGCGGGAGCTATTGTCAGTTATAATTTTAGAAGTGTATTTACTGTGGAGTATTTATTGTGGAGAATATTTTCAGGAACAGAATGAGCCGCGTCAATGATAAAGAATAAATCTAAAATTATAATTGTTATCTACAACGAATAAAAATCGCGAACACCAACCAAGCCTTTTTATATATCCAATTAACAATTAAATATTTAACCAATATGGAAATTCAATACTCACTACACAATTGATTTTCGAATAGTATTTGAAACTGATTGTAGGATGCTTGGAAAGCCAAAATTAATTCCTGAAGACGAATCGGGAAAAAATTTCTATTAAATCATAGTAGTTGAATTTTCAACCAAAAAAGATGACCTTTTACAAAATCGTTACATTTTCAGCAAACATTTGTAGTAAAACTACTGGTTGTAACAGGAAATGTTGATAACACTGGCTACACTCGCGGCAATATAACACGTACGTCACAAGAAAATAAGAAATGTACTAAGTCAAATGCCGTACACTCGATGCTGCAATCCGGCAGACACCGCCCACTGCCGTGTAACCAATCACAGCAATCTACCGGATACCAACCTGGCGTCCGGCACCGGACATCTATACACTGCCTTCTAAAAATCGAAGCAATTATCCAAGAGACGTTACCGAGATCACGTGGGCAGGTATCGCAAGTTAAGCGAGTTCACAGACTCGTAAATATTCGGGAGTGCACCCCGGTCTACAGCTATTACCAACTAATTTTAGCCTTGGGAATACAGGTGGCCAATTTGAATTACATACAAAAGAATAGCATATACATAACTACACCGCTTGGGTGACACTCCGGTGAGAGAGCTTGTTGAGAGAGAGACTTCACTCTCTCCTTGTTGGGTCAGGGCCCCATGCCCGCTTGCTACTCTGCTTGATCAGCGGTCTCGGTCGTCCGTACAGTGGTGGCCTCTGAATTGAGCGGGAGAAGTCGCTAAGTTTGAAATGACTAATCATAGATCCACTGACTTTCGCCTTCTCTCAAATTACCCAGTATGTTTCGTCGACGGATAGGGCTCCAAGGAAGCATGAAAAGACAAGGTTAACAGGAGTAAGTAAAGGAAAAGTGTTAACAGTCATTGCCCTGAGTGTTTCCTGATAGTGTTTTTGGAGGTGACCCGTGTTCCAACGTTTTCGTAGGTCGTTTGCTTTATAGGTTGAATTTTCCTAGGACGAGGCAGATCACAGGTCATTTGAGTTCCGGCAAGATGTCTAGGTCTAGGGTGTAATCTCCCGAAAATGCTGTGCCAGTTCCGACCACGTGTGTCGCACTACCAAGATACTCTCATTCAGGCATAGCAGTAAATAATAGTAATAGGACAAGCACAACTAAAAGCAAAGATTGTACTACTAGTTTGTACAGGTTCATAGTAATAAGCAAACTAAAGAACAAAAAATAAAGATAAGAGAGAGAGAGAAAGTACAAAGTAAAAAAAAAAGTTGAGGAGTATTCCCCAAAGCAAAGGAATGCAAGGGGTAGGAGTACCAATTAGGATGATTACGACTCAGGTTCCGCAGTTCCGTCAAACTTTAGATAAATAGCGACTCTCCGACTTTCGAAACAGAATTCCATCGCTCATCTCCAGTTGCCTATCACTAAGTGGGGAAATAATAAATGCCGAAGTTCTGACTACAATATTTATTAGAGGTATACACCGGCTGAGTAAAAAAAAAGAGACATTGAATCGGAACGTCGAATCGCCGAACAAAATTAGTGACAAAATTATCCATTGGTGGATACTAACAAAAAAAAACTTTCGACGAATCTGCTCGAGTGTGAGCTCGAACAAGATTAGTGACAAAATTATCCATTGGCTGATACTAACCAAAAAAAAACTTTAGTCGAATCTGCTCGAATGTGAGCTCGAACAAAAGACCGGAAGGTGAGGAGAGGACCGACCGACGACAGCTGGTAAGCGTAGTCGAGCGTTACCAACTAGTCGTCGGCGGTATCCCTTTCTAAGCGGCCGTTTCTACGGCCTTGTTCCAGTGCGATCCTTTCGTGGGCCTTTATCAAATGGGGTTTCACGATGAGATGTTTTCCCGGTTTCTTCTCCTTCTCTCCCTTGAGGACTCGGTCGGATTGGTCGAGTTCCCCGCATTTGTCGCGTGTGGTGACGGTGACCCCTCTCTGGCCACAACGATAGCACAGCCCTTCTTGTGGCACTTCCAACAGACGGTATCAACTCATGAGGTCTGAGTACTGCCAGTCCGCGGAATACGGACCATAGTATGGCTTGCCGTTTGAAGTGACCAAGGCAGTCTGCTTCGGTACCGGAAGCTGTAGGGTAAACAGAAAAAAAGTAATATTATGCATAACCTGATAGTTGGTTCTACCATTGGGTATGAAGGGGTATCACGATCGTCTGCGATTATTTCAAATGTGAATTTTCCTTATTATTCGAAGTGAGTTCCGGTATATCTTCGACAAAGGGTTTAAGATATCTAATATGTTCCTTACCGGCGTTTCTCCCGTCAATAGAAACCAAGCTAAAGACGACTGGGGGTATGCGGCGCTTAATTTTGAAGGGGCCCATGTATTTCGGACACAACTTGGTGGCCATATCGTCAGCCTTTTTGGAGAATCTCCTATTAGGTTTTAGAACCAGATCTCCCACGCAGAACGTCCTAGCGCGCTTATTTTTATTATAATACTTCGCTTGAGTCGTATACGCGCGATCGAGGTGTCGACAGACCATATCCCTTAAGTTATCTAGCCTTTTACTCGCTCTAGCCATTCTGCGGGATTGGGTTCACTGCGCTGAGTCCCTACTTCTATTTGTTGTTGTAACGACCGATATGGTAACGGATTCTTTCCGAAATTGGAAAATGCTGGTCATACTTTCAATGATCCATGTACAGCCGTATTGAAAGCAAAACGAAATTCGTGCAAATGCGCGTCCCATTCTTTGTGGTTGTCCTGTAAAAACGCGACAACCAACATCTTTAGCACGCGGTTGACCCGTTCGGTAGAGTTTGCCTGAGCATGATATACCGGGTTTGTTGTGCGTATGATACCGATATTTCTACACATCTGCTCCATCAATCTATTAGAAAATTCAGTACCGTTGTTGGTGTGGACCAGTTGTGGGGCGCCCCATCGTGAGACAATTAGGTCGATGAAAGCTTTGCGAATCGTGTGCCCGTTTGCCGTTCGGATCGGAATACATTCTTCCCATTTCGTGAAGAGGTCTTGGAATACTACTACGTACTTATAGCCTGACTTACTGGTCGGGAAGAGACCCATGACATCCCCCGCGACTACTGTCCATGGTTGCTCGACCACGCGTTGACCCATCAAGCCGGCTGGGCAAGCCTGTTCAACTTTACACCTCTGACAAGGGCCACAGCGTTTGACGAATTTCACGGTGTCATGATACATTCCCGGCCAATAATACCTTAACGCGATCCGACTATGAGTCTTCGCGATACAAAGTGTTCCGTCCTTTAATTTTCAATCCGGAAAGATTCCTGGCCTTTCCTGGACGGCTTCAACCCGTCTCATGTACGTAAAGCGCCCTTTCTGTGGATAATCTCTAGATCGTACCCCTGAAGCTCTAATCCCCATCGCGCAAGTCTACCATGAGGGTTTCGTAAATTGTTCAGCCATCGGAGACTGCTGTGGTCGATTATGACTTTGAAATGGAATCCTTCAAGATATTCCCTGAACTTCCGAATTCCCCACACGACCGCGAGACACACTCTCTCGGTGACAGTATAATTTCTTTCCGCCGCGTTTAGCGTCCTACTGGCGCAAGCTATCACTCGTTCTTCGTCTTCCTGTCTCTGGGTAATAACTACGCTGAGTCCAGAAGCACTCGCATCAGTCTGCAGGTTAAAGGGATTTTCTACCACGTCTTTGAACAACGGATAGGCCAGTATGGGTGCCTTCGTTAATGCACGTTTAAAAATTTCGAACGCCTCCTTCTGTCCATCGCTCCAATGCCACTCCACGCTTGTCCTAAATAGCCGTGTCAGCGGTTCTGCTATCATCGCGAATTCCGGTATAAACCGTCGGTACCAGGAGGCTATCCCGAGAAACGGTCGTAATTGCTTGACTGTTTTGGGAGCCGGGTAGGAAATTATCGGATCGACTTTTTCAGGATCTACTTTGAGACCGTCTTTATTGATGAAAAATCCGAGATATTTTACTTCTGAGCAACAGAATTCGCTCTTCTCCGGATTTATCGTCAACCCTGCCTCAGCCAGCCGATCGAGAATTTTTCCTAACCCGTATAGGTGTTCGTCGATCGTTTCTGTTACTACTATGATGTCATCTAAGTAACTACAAACATTGGGCCTCATTTCCGGGGTTATAATCGTATCTATGAGTCGCTGAGAGGTTGCAGGGGCTCCAGTGAGTCCGAATGGCATTCTTTTAAATTCGAATGGTCCACTACCCGGAACAGTGAACGCAGTATATGCTTGGCTTTCCTTTTCTAACGGGATTTGATTGAGCGCAGCACTCAGATCCAGCTTCGAAATATACATTGCAGCTTTTAATTTTCATAGTGTGTCCGTCATGTAGGGCAAGGGGTAAGCGTCCTTTTTCGAGATTGCGTTCAAATTCCGGAAGTCGAGGCAAAGTCTATACTTGCCGCCAGGTTTACGAGCGATTACTATCGGCGCCGACCACTCACTGTATGATTCCTCGATAATCCCTTTAGCGAGTAATCGGTCCACCTCTTCATACATGCTCTCCTGGACTTTGGGGGACACTATCCGACACCTCTCCTTTACAGGAGCGTGACCCTGCACGTCAATTGAGTGGGCAATGAGGTGAGTTACACCTAGAGGACCTTGAGGCTTCGGAGGCAACATTATTTTCAAGAGTTCGTTTAAAGTCTCCTCCTCTCCCTGCAGTAGGGCAGCCACCCCACTACAGCCCTCCTCTTCTACAAACCACTGCTTTATGGGATAGTGTCTCCCGTCGGTATCCGGCATAAATACTTTACGCGACTTAGCGATATATACCATGTCAGATTTTCCTTGACTTTCTAGACCTAATATTAATTCCGTGTCAAGGTTATTTGCTATTCTAACTTCGCAAGTTCGCGTCACCCCCTCGATGGTTATAGGCAGATTGGACTTTCCGATAATCATGTCGGCCGAACCGTTTGTCATGATCATTCGAGTTTTCTTATTACAATTGAAGTTTCTACCAGAAGCTTTCACTATCTTGTCCCAAGCTGACATTCGTAGTACTACGCGAGAGGATCCGTTATCGATCAGCGCGTCTAGCGACATTGAGTCTATGGTAACTCGTACACGGATTCTATTAGCTACTTCGGACGTCTCCACTATACCGCTAATCAGATCTGCTTCCGTAATACTTTCCTCTATAGCCCTAATTGTCTCTAAGTCGTCGGCTATAGGGTCTAGTGCTCTCCGTTTACTTTTTATTACGTGGTTAGGCGCTTCTATTTCGGGATACCTATGGACCTGGGTTTCTACTTTGATTTTCCTTGGCCCAAGGTCCGAGAGACTTTCGTCGCTTCTAGCTACGTCTATCGAACCGGTACTTTGGCATTCTAGAAGTTTCGACATTTCGAGCTTCGGCGGCATTCCTACCCCGGTAAAACTCTCTGTGTATATTGTCGCCAGTATCGAGTTCGTGTTTCCGAAGCATGAGTCTGCCGTAAGTTCAATATTTTATGGCTTGTCAGTTCGGATCTGTGGCGAAGTCGCTACGAGCGTTCGAGTCTCGAGGTTTTTCCCCTTCTTCCCTACAACCCCCGCACCTATGTTAGGGTCGATTTTCGAAAGATGGAGGCATTTATAGCAAATTCGTTTCCACGGAGTGGCACAACCCTTTCGGAAATGACCATCCGACGGGGTTGATTGTGGACCGGTGCCTTTTGTGTTTCCGGTTTGTTCTTTAGGGTTCGATTCTTTATTGTTGGGCCTCTTAATTTCTGTGGTACTTAGGGCCGCTATCCCGTCTTCCTTTTCTTTTACAGCGGCTGCGTGGTTCTTTTTGGACGATTTACTGTCTGATTTCGGTCGGTAAGCAGATTCTTGTAGGAATTAACTTTCGGGAGAAGATGAGGGTTTATATTCTTTCATGTAAACGTTCCATTCTTTCTCCCAACTTCTCCCTAATTGCGACAATTCTCGGAAAGAACGGAAGTACGATCGACCTATGACTTTATGGTATTATGGTCGCAGTCCTCTGTGGACCCAGTCGAGTTGCTCGACTATTGGGATTTCATTATCGAGTTTTGCGATCAGGCTTTGGATATTCGTCAAGTACTCGTCGATCGCTTCGTCCTTGCCTTGTGTCCTAGTTTGAATTTGCTCTTTTACGCGTCTTTCGAAATTGTCGTCACCGAAGTGGGAATTGAACTCTTTTTTAATTTGCGCCAGTTGTAAAATTCTTGTTCGTGGTTTCTGAACCACTTTTGCGCTCTTCCGTCCAACAGTACCGGCATTGCTGTAAGGAGTTCATCGTCCGTTACTTGGGTCAACTTCCTACGATCTTCCATCTTGTTCAGAAAGCTATCGGGACTAAGTTTATTGCTACCGTCGAACATGATTTTCCAACTAAAAATAATTTTTCCTAAGTTCCTATTACTCTGTCTACGCCTAGTAGATGAAGTAGTGCTATGCGTTCTTTCCCTTTCGGAAGAGCTGTCCCTTCTGGAGTCCATGTTAAAGCCTACGCTACTTCTTCGCGGTTAATTGGCTTTGTTTAGAAATGAGCTTCTTTTCTCCTCCAAGTCCGACTCAATTTTCCTGAGTACATTATTTTGATCCCTTATGTTTTGCTTTAAACAAGGCGGGGGTTGATTCATGCTTTGCTGGGTGTATGTAGAATACCGGCCGAAATTTCGTTCTCTTTGATTATTTCGGAATTCATTATCCAAATCCGTATCGGTATTCGACTTGAACCCAGAATTACGGTCCAACCTTTGCCTATAGTTTGGTTTCTTTGGCATTGCGCCCAGAGATACCTTTCGTCGGGTAGTTTCTTTGGAATCGCGGATTGTTGTTTACGGGTTCGAGGCTTCGCTAATTGTCGGAAAATCTAACACATTACATGATCCCTGTCCGAATTTGTGCAGGCCTTTGTTCGACAGGTCTGGGAATTTATATTCGGCAGCCGGTTTTAAAGATCGTGACGTTGTATCAGATTGATTAGGGATTGTGAAGGGTGTCGGCATTCCACAGAAATTTGCATAATTGAAAGGAAGGTTAGGAGCTTCGAGTCTGGGCGCGAACGCCGACGGTCTGATTCTCGGAGTCGAGATTGCTCTAGCGGATGTCGTCGTCGAGGTGGTTGTCGTCAAGGTGGTTCGTTCTGTATGATTGGCGGAGGTTGTCACACTGGGATTTGTTAATATTGTTCCTACTACCAGTGCGATCGGGTCCGGAATATCTAGGTCATAGGCCAGCCCGAACGCGCCTAATTCTGATAGCGGTCGCCTATTTTCATCGTCGGTTTCTACATCTGTTGTGACCGATGTGACGGAAGTGACGTCGGACTCACGTGACGGCTTCGATTATTTCGGAATTATCTAATTCTCCTATTATATGTTTTATTTCTGTGTATGTATTTACCGTTTCCGCTAATTTCAAAAACGCCATGTTGAATTTTTATTTGTCCGAGTGAGAGACCTGTCCCAATTTCCAACCACGAAATTCCCGAAAAAAATTTTTTCCTAAATTCTAGACGGGAAAGAAAATTTTCAAAATCCTGTTTGGATTTTAAAAAGAAATTTTGGATTTGAAAAATTTCAAGTTTTGTAAAATTTCCGTTGAATTACGGTTCGGTAAAATTTCGGAGTCCTATATGCCTAGTTTCCTTTTTATTTACCGGCGGCGCGTACGTCTTGCCATTGCGCGACAAGGTATTTATTCGGAACCGAAATTAAAAAAAAAAAAATGTCAAGTCCTTTCGTTGACATTTCGACAGGTCGGGAAAAAACTAAATGGTATTTTTATTCGTTTCTTTTGATCATTCCGAAGCTTGTCGAGAGACGAGAAACACTCGGTTGCTTTGGTTAGATTTTTATTTTTGTTGAATTGTTAATTTCTAAACTTTACTTTCTTTGACTAACTTTTGAAAAAAAAAGAAAAATCAAAAAAATTTATATTATAAAGTTTGCATGTGTGCTTTACAATACAATTGTGACCAAAAGCAAATTTTAATTTTTTAGTTTCAATTTAAAATTAAATTTTGAGGTTAAGTTTTTCTTTTTAATTTAAAAAATATTTTTTTTTCTTTTTAGCAGGTACACCCGGTGTATTCAGGTCTCTCTTAGTTTAAAACCTGTTTCGGAATATTCTTATTTGTTCCTGAAAGAGAAATACATACACAAGGCGAATGAGAAATATGAGGGAATTATACCAAAATACAATTTTGCAAAATATATCAGAGAAAAACATTGAGACATTTTCCCACAAATGCTTACGATGCTTGGCCAAGTTGTGTATGGGCGCGTTTACAGGGAAATTGATGAGGGATATTAATGGGCGCTCACAGCAGCCACGTGGCGACTTTTGAGGTTAACCGAGACCAATTTAATTGTTTTGTGTGAAAATATCGGAAGGTGTTTACTATTTGATAATTTTTCTGTTTTTCGATCTTCCGATTTTTTCTGAACAAAGGGAATATTGCACTAAAACATTCTTTTTGTAAGATGTTGATACGTTATATATACGTAATTTACAAGTAGAGATTTCCTCTCTCATTCATACATCCCAAATTTCTGTCGAAAAATGTCGAAACGTGTACTATTAAATTTCGGTTTGTTTCGACGCTTTTCGGCAAAGCCTAAAAATCTTACAATTTTACACGCATTTCACTTTTTTTTCGTCATACATATGTGAAATGCGTTCGAACTTGTGACTCTTGTCCGTATGTGGAGTCCGTGTGTTTGCGACTATAATTATGATTATTTACTTTTGAGTAATTATTAGTTTTAATACTTTGCGACTTTTTAAAATTAATTTTAGGTTGGGCGCCATTTTTATAAGGGGTTATTTGCGGCCTAAATAACAAATAACCCCTTATTGCTACTCCTAATTCGATATACGTATTTCTATTTTTCACTAGTCGAAATAAGGAGGAAAAGAAATCAACTATTCACTGATTTTCTAAGCTTGACCCGCTTACAACTAGAGATCAACGCGACAGAAAGGGGGTGAGGTTCGATTAGATACAAATAATTCGCTACGCCACAGATTCAGCTTACTAAAGAGGACAATGCTCGAATTTATTAATTCTTAAGTACACAAGAAGGTGCTTTACGCGCACGAGTCGGAAATCCAAATCGTAATTATGACATAAAATTTTATCTACCCACAATCTTACCATTTATAAGCAATTAACCCACAAACATTATTGATTTTCTTCCGGAAGTGACATTCAAAGAAAATGGGCTAAGACTAAATCTCGGTTTCTAATTATCTACCCACAATCTTACCACCTTAATACGACTTTCCCCATGAACACGGCTTGTTTTCTTTCGAAGATGACGTACAAAAAAAAGGACATAGGACC
Organism: Andricus quercusramuli; assembly: GCA_932178445.1. Classification (NCBI taxonomy): domain Eukaryota; kingdom Metazoa; phylum Arthropoda; class Insecta; order Hymenoptera; family Cynipidae; genus Andricus; species Andricus quercusramuli. The sequence goes on from CAKNXH010062522.1 coordinate 109,195, forward strand.
AAATTATTGTATGAGAAGATAACACGGCTCAAACACACTCGGAGACCCGGAAACACTCGCGCAATTTAATAGAGGTGGAGAACTCCATAGTCGGAACACGTGGCGAATCGAGAGAAACTAGTCAAGCAAACAAAAAAAAAAGGAAATTTAAGGAGATTAGCCCATGTGACCATTGACTTTGCCGGTAAACAAAATTATACCTGGACTTTCTTAGCTGCCTTTCCTTCTTGATATATCTTTCGATATTTGGTAAAAAAGTTGGGTTCACCCAACTCCGACATTGTAGCATTTGAGACTTATCGTCGATTCCACTTATTTCTTTATTTAGCGTGCCCACGGAAGGTTGGAACAAGAGTGACAGGTTGAGGGACATATGTTCGCCTGCATGGAACACAGCACAAGTGGCATTTCGTTAAGGAAATAGAAAAGAATTGGTTTCGGAGATAAGCCTATTCTTTCGTTGGGCACTTCTCCCGATGGAAAATTAGAACATTCAAAAAAATTAACTAATACTCACTCTTTCGTTTCAATATGAAAGTATTAATTTTTTTGAATTCTTCTCATCTTACCGGGCAACGAGCTTCTTGGGTTGTTCGCAGGCTCTGGTCACTCAATGCTTTAGGAGCGACCGCGTATATTCGACGGTGGCGCCATCAAACGAGCCCGCAGGTTTTCAATATATATGTATATATATATATATAT
>CAKNXH010062522.1:117713-188972 GCA_932178445.1 Andricus quercusramuli
TTAAATAAAAACTAATGTTTCGTAACAGGGTTAAAGATTCATCTCCTTGGTTGAAAATTTAAATATTCCCATTTTAGAAAATTAATCTTCTGAGTTGAAAAATCATCTTTTGGGTTGAAATCTTTTGCTGAAAATTCATTTTTCTAAAAATTCATAATTTTAGTTGAAAATTCATCTCTATACTTGAAAATGTAAATATTTTGTTGAGAATTATTTTTTTGGTCAAAAAATAATTTTTTTAACTAATATTATAACTATTCCATGTTTGGTTAACTACTGATATTTCCTATTAAGAATTGATCTTTTCTGATTGAAAATTCATCTATTTTGATAAAAATTCGCATTCTTTTGGTTGATGATTAATTTTTCCACTAAACATGAAAATATTCCACTTTTGGTTGGATCTTTTTAGTTGAAAATTCGTGTATTTTGATGAAAATTCGTCCTTCTTGGTCAAAAATTAATCTTCTTGGTTGAAGATTTATCATTTTTGATTAAAAATGCATCCTTTTGATTAAAAATGCATCTATTTGGTTCCAAATTAATCTGGTTCTGTTGATATTTAAGTATTCTGTTAAAAATTCATATTAGTCTGCATTTCCTCACCTTTGTATACTGTACGAAAAAAACACATGTATTTCACTTTAAGAAAAATACAAAAACAAATCTCCAGCACTCAGTCTAAAATATAACGTCGTACAGAAAGTTCGAATCTCTCGATTTCGGAGAATTAAATAATAAATATCTAGTAAACCGGTCTATTTTTGCGCGATCACATAAAAAAAAATAATAATAAAATAAAATTTTCCGTAAACGTGCTACTTAGTGCCTTGCCTTTTCGAAATCTTAACTCAAAAATTAAGAAGAAGCTTTCAAGCCAATCGGCGGAATTTCAGTCAAATAACCACAGCTAAGTCATAACTTTTATTGTTAAGAATGAAGTAATTTTAAGATTATAAATTTTTGAAATTAAACTATTTTTACTGTCCGCGGGGGGGGGGGGGGTCATTAATTAAAATACGTTAAAACACTATCCGTTCATTTTGGTTGAAAGTTCAAACGAATGGAATCTCAGATTTTCAAGAAATATAGGATTCCATGAGATTTTTTGCGGCACTTTATAACTCTTTATAAGAGATTCCACGGTATTCCAGAAAAATTTTCAAAATATATTAAGACACTTCCTAATTTGATAATTTTATTGTTAGGAATAAATGAATTTCAAGATTATAAATTTTTGAAATTAAACCATTTTTTTTGTCTCCGCGGGGGGTGGGGGTTATACTATTTCTGTCATAAATTAAACTACGTTAAAACACTTTATCTGTTCATTTTACTTGAAAGTTCAAATATTTAAATTGGAATTCAATCTCAGATTTTCAAGAAATATAGAATTCCATGAGATATTTATATTGGCTCTTGTTTTAGAGGTAGGCCGACAATCCGCAGATGGGAACATAAGAACTCCTATCGAATACGACGCTGCTGAAGACTGGTGACCTTCTCAGCATAAATCACCAACCTATTGAGACTCTAGGTTTCCTTTCTCGTGCACCCTGAGGACACGGATCGACCCAAGGACGACTGCCTTCTGCATTTTCCCCGTAAGAGTCTCAGAATTTTGTTGACACGCAGGGATGCTTTTCAGGCTATTAATCAGTGAAACCTGGGCACCTCCTAGAGCGCCGATGATCAAAACGATTAACTTAACAGAATATTCCGGGTATAACCGTCGCAACTCCCTGATAAGATCTTTATACCTCTCTTTCTTTTCTTTCTCCTTGGCTATGACGTTTTTGTCAGCTGGTGCCGAAAATTCAATAACGAACATGGTTAAGAGTAAGAGTGACAGAGAAGGTAATAAAGCACTCTTCCGCATTGTGCCTTTGGATGTAGGTCATTCCCGCATGAGTTGGACAGCTAGATAGTATGTGTCCTAGATGCTCGGGGTGTGCATGACACGTTCTGCAGCTATCATCGGGAATTTCTTGACTCAAAATGTGACGACGTTACGCTAGAGTGGAAATGACACCGTCTTGACATGCCAAAACGAAACCCTCTGACTTCAATCCGGTTAATTTAAGAAAAGCAAACGTTAGCTCATACGACATCGACTGATCTTCCACATTTCTGTGGAAGATGCCGTGCATCCTATTGTCGAGGAGCTGTTCGCGGAAATTTTTCTCCTGTGCTTTCTTAATCCGGGCCTTCAGGAGTGAGTATTCAAGATGGATAAGATTGGATGCATTTTGCTCACCCCTGATATTGAAGTCAAGGCCGAGTGTTCCAGCAGCCTCCTCCGCTGTTTTGTACAGAAACGCATGCCCAGAGAGGTCGCCCGACATCCAAGAATCACCGTTTGAGACAACTCACCCAGTTGCCATTCAGCTTCCGGCTTTCGATTCCAAAGGAACCGAAGCCGAAACATACACACACACACACACATGTATATACAGGGTGTCCCAGACTCAAGTATCCGGACTTATATAGCCATATAAAAATGAAAAAAATAAATAGAAAATTCCTCTTCCAAAAATCAGTTGAAGTTTTAGTTTTTTAGTTATAAAATATTTAAGCTGAACCAATCAGGAGCGCCCGTATAAACAGCCGTGTGTCCGTGAACCAGATTTAAACGCAGTGTTATCGAAGTGAGTGCAGAGGTGGGGCTAGCGACGGGAGAACACTACGTTGGAATCCCGTTCACGCAAACAAGGCTGCGTATACGACGCTCCTGATTGGTCCAGCTTGAATGTTGTACAACTAAAAAACTAAAACTTCAAATGATTTTTGGAAAAGGAATTTTCTATTTATTTTTTTTATTTCCATACGGCTATATAAGTCCGGACACTTGAGTCTGGGACACCCTGTATACTGGCTTGAAAGGAACTTCAACATGTTTGAGAATAGATTTTTAAAGATACGGCTTAAAGAGGCTGAACAATTTATTTGTCACAATGGACGAAACGGCGGAATAAAATTGATTTTTTAAATTGAAGGAGTTTTTTTCGTTTAGTTTGAAAAATATTTTGAGTGCCAGTAAAATTTAAAAAAACACAAGAGTTTATTACTCAAGGATTATGTCATAACATCTGATCTAGCCTCTGAGGCCAGCGTCTATTTACGTTCTTATTACATCTGTATTGCTGCAGCTTTGCAACATTGCAAACTATTGTCATGAGTCCTAGGCCTGAATATCTTATTAATGAATAATTGCTTGATAGAAGATAAATCTCAGCTTTGTTAGAGATCTATGTATATTTTTCAAATATATCAAGAATATAATTTTTATAAAAGTTCGGCACCCAACAACTGAGCAGGGTTAAAATTAAGACATTGAAAATTCACAAGAACGCAAATATGTCGGAAATTATAATTGAAACAGTATGTCCCCTCAATATGGACGTAAACATATTAACATTTAGAATTTTATTACTAAATATTTGATTAGTACAAATACACTGTGATCTGTCATAAGTCAATATCTTTCAATCAGGCATGTTTTCTAAATCCCATTTGATAGAAAAGTTACAAATTTTTTAATTGAAGCCATATAAGAGTTATTAAATTCTCAATAAATACAACATTGACAAAATGCAAATAGGTTTTCGCTTTCCAGAAAAAGTAATTTCTGTGTAATAACTTTATTGAAACATCCCACCTTCCAAAATTACGTTGATGCAGTCTATTCATGAATATTAGGACGTATCGAAAAACAAAAATATTTTTTTTGTAACAAATGTATGAAATTCGTGATATTAAGCATGTGTAAGGCAGGGCAAAAATGCCTGATTCCTGCCTAGGGTAGTGAAAGTGGTGCATGTGCACTAACAAAAATTTGCATTATTTATCCCTAGGGATTTTTATATAACGTAGTGAGAGTATTTTAATGCAATCTCAAGAATTTGTACCAGAAAGTTCCGTGGCTGGGCTAAAAGCAATGGAGACAAGAATCCCCAGTTTCAGTTTTTAAATTATGACTTTCAGTAATATGTAATTTATATCCAAGTCTACTTAGTAAATTTCAAGCAAATGCGATACTCGGTACTTTCTGGTCCGAATTTATATGATTGGCCGCTCTGACAGCAACAGTAAAATCCATGGATAAATATAACGCTACTTTCGATGCTTTTCTTCAATGGAAAGAAGAAAAGATACTAACTCCGACTTGAATCCATTCTTTTACTCTTTGTAAAGAATATTTTAATTATGTGGAGTTTCGACACCCAAACCCCCTACCGCAAGCCCCATTCATGTATGTAATCAATAATTTCTTGAGGTGTAATTTTGTCACCTATCAGCAACATTCCATCTCTGTCCGAAAGGAAAAGAAAAATATTTTTGTATTTCGATACGCCCTAATGAATATCTTAACACATAAATCAAGAATCAAATAAAATGCGTTTCAGTTAATGAATTAATTTGTTGATAAAATTAGCAGGAATCTTACACATATGCAATCAGTCATTAAAATTGATTAAAATATTTCGACGACTTCTAGGAGTTTCTTAATGATCACTGATTAGTCGAAATAGCATGAATCAGGTTTCGCAGATCTGTGTTATTTACATATGTATAAAGTTTTTCGATAGCAAGATAGGGTATCTTCATTTCTAACAATATTTCAAGAAAGATCGTACTCAATTCTTTAAGTTGATTCTTTCTCTTCGCTCTATTGACACGAATTCTTAACATATTAGCGTATATTGGAAAAGACGTTTTGTAGTTAGCAAAATCGAAGAATTCGATCATACTATCATTTCTCATATACATTTCTACTATACAATTTTCTCTTGTTAAAACATCATATACAGAAACATTAACACCAATCTGATGGAGAATCATTCTTTGAAGTTCTTCCTGGCAATTTTTCCGGAAATCATCTTTTTGTTGTCCAAGTTTTACTTCGCAGTTGCACATACTAATTTCCTGTAGTTTAATTGAATGCATCATTATTAATTCGGAAATATCTCTATTGTAGGAAGGAACAGAAGTGCGATTATACATTGCACCGTTTTCTAATAGGACAGTTGCTACTTCTGTTTTTTGCCAATATACTACTAAATCTAATGGAGTTTCATTATTTCTATTTTTGACATTGATTTCAGCATCGTAGTCCAAAAGTAATTCAACTACTTTTACATGCCCACGTTCTGCAGCAAAATGGAGTGGTCTTGATTCGTTTCTACTTATAGAATTAATATTAGCCCCGGCATCCAAAAGCAATTTGACAATATGGTCTCTACCATCAGCAGCGAGATGAAGTGCAGTTTTACCATCTTCGTCACGAGCTTCAAGATCAACTTTGTATTTGATTAAAAATGCAACGACCTCTGTGAAATTATTAAGGACACTAGTGTGCAGTGGAGTTCTACCACGAATGTCTATACAATTAGCATTTGCACCACGTTTCAGAAGCTCTTCAGTAATCCAGATTTGACCATTCTTAACCGCAATGTGCAGTAACGTACAACATTCTTCTAATGAAACGTTTATATTTACGTCATTTCTTAACAAATCTTTAACGATTTTTAAAAACCCTTTTTCAATGGAATGGCGCAAAACTTGGTACTCAAAAAAGCCATTGGTGGATGGTTCACGTTGAAAGAGATTTTTCAAAATTGTTACATATTCTTCTCTATTACAAACGTTTACATATTTTGAATGTAAAGGCTCCGGTATTTGAAATTCGTTGAAATCTTGAGAGGTAATAGTGAAACCACGAAAAAGGAACATCTCAACTATATTGCTATGTTCTACAAGATTTCCAAGTACTGCTAGACAAATTGCCAATTTGTGACTTTTCTCATTGAAATCTAGATTTTTGTTCAACAGAAGACGTGCTGCGAACATATTTCCAATGTCCGCAGCATAGCAGAGAGCACTTTTGTTTTTACTGTCTTTTGCATTCACGTTAGCGCCGTACTTCAGAATAAGTGGCAACACCGAATCTCGACTATACTGAACTACGAAATGGAGCGAAGTGGACATACAATTTGTGATAGCATCTACGTCGGATCCATTACGCAAAAGCAGTTTCACAATTCTTTCATTGCCCTGTTTTGAAGCTTCATGGAGGGAAGTAAAACCTTTGTTATCTTTGATATGAACATCGACATTGTGTTTCAGTAGCAATTTCACGATTCGCTCATATCCATTTCTAGAAGCAATATGAAGGGATGTACTATTATCATTCATAGTCGCATTTACGTCAGCACCTTGATTCAGTAAAAATCTTACAAACTCTTCGTCCCTATTTTCAACAGCCATATGCAGAAGATTGAAGTCTTGGTTGATTTTGGAATCAATGCACGCTCCGTGAGCCAAGAGATGCTTACACAGGTCTAAATCATTATACTTATATGCATAATATATTGGCTTCCGTCTAGACTCGTTGTCTGCATTTGCGTCAAAACCGTGATTTAGAAGCACCTTAACTATTTCTTTTTGCTTCCTTATCAAAGCGGTATGAAGTAAGGTGTTGCTATCTTCTAAATTTGTACCGTGTATCATAATATCTTCTTCAACTTTTGTATGAACATTTTTCAAACAAGTGTGAGGTGATTGTAAATGATTTGCATTTTCAGAATTCACCAACTTTCTTTCTTGAGTTAGAATAGGAAAGCCAAGTGTTAACGCGCTGTCGTGGCTTTCGTGGTTAGGTGTACTGCTAAGAAGAGTTTGAGGCGGCAAAGGCAAATTTAAGCAGTTCGCATTCACATTGGATCCTTGATTAGAAAGCAGGTTAGAGGTTGTTTCATTATTTGATTTTACAATTTTGTGAATGGGACTTGTTGCAGTAGCATTATGTTGTGTTGCAGTCTCAGACTTTACAATAGCATCTACAGAACAACCTTTATCCAATAAAATGTCAACGAACCCATTTTTCCCTGTCACAAACTTTTGAAGAATCTTTAGATCTTGACCGTAGTTTTTATCAGTATTATGGATATATTTCAAAAGAAGTTTTAATATTTCCACATTGTCCTGACGGACTGCAAGTTGAAGTAGAGAGTAATTTATAGTATAATTTGAATTAACCAGTACATTATTCTCTAAAAGCAGTTTCACAATATCTAGACTCTTACATTCTATAGCAAAATATAATGCCGTATATGTTTTGCAAATGCAACTAACGTCTGCTCCATAATTTATAAGATGCTGAACAATTTTCGCATTGCCATTTTTTGCTGCCAAATGAAGTGAAGTGTAACCATATTTGTCAGCGAGTTCAACGTCTGCTCCTTTTTTCACTAATAGCTCAACAATTTCTTCTTTTTGGTGTTTAACGGCAATATGCAGAGGTGTTCTTTTAGCTTTGTTTGTTGCATTAAGTTCAGCCTCCTTATCCAGCAGGATTTGAATTATTTCTATACTTTCAATGCACACAGCGTAATGAAGCGGAGTATTGGAATTCGACCTTCCCTTTGCGATGAAATTTATTTTTGCTTCATTTTGTAAAAGTAATTTCGTGATCTCTAGTTGTTTGTTCTTCAGAGCCTCGCAAACTAGTAAATATCCTTCAAACCATTCGGGGTATTCAGAAAGATTGTACCGGAAAAGAATATGTCTAACTTCTTCCAAATTACCAGAACGGCACGAGTTTATTAGCGATGAATATACGTCTATCGACATAACTGGACAATGTATTTAATGCGTCAGGTATTAAACCTCGCAAGTACTGCTTCTTTCTTGGCAAACCTGTAGAAATAAACGAGTAAAATTTAGATTTATTATACTGAATTTATTTTTATAGTATTAGCTTTTATAGAACGGAGTCTAGCTCTGTGGTCGAGGAGCGAATTGAGTTTTCAGAATTCAAACATTATCAGTTTTTACCTAAATGGTCGGCTATTTCTCTTAATCCTATTCATTGCTTGGGCGAAGGAAAGCAATTTTTTGAATTAGCATACGATGAAGATAAAAATTTTGAAGTCGGCTAATATATGTAGTTCGGTTTTTGGATTTTAAAATTCGAAAAAATTTCCTATTGGATAAAATTGTAAGGCGAATTCTTTATACATTCCGTTTTCATTCGGAAACAATTAAAAAATTATAAATTCAAACCAATTTTTTTGCCTAATTTAGAATTTTTTGAAAATGTGCAAAACACGTTTTTTGGATTGAGTTAAATGCACACATTCTGGAAAATGTTGAATAAGTTGATCCTAAAATTTCTTCGGTACCTACTAAAGAAACACGTACATACATATATATCAACAATTTGCTATACTTTTTTAACTAATGGGAATTTTTTCAAGTTTCTAATCCAAATCCTAAACCGAAGCTATTGAACGTATAGGTTCTTATATGAATTGTATTTTAAGGTAACTTATGAATTATTCTTACATAAAATCCCATATAGGTTTTTTCTCCTGTTAAATATATTCTAAAAGTTTTTCAAGTATAGTGGTCAATCTTTTCAAAGTCAAGAAAAACTACTGTGCTGCCGTACCTATTAAAGAAAACTCCTATACCTTATAGCCTATACCTATATAGATCTCCAAACTCTCTCAGATTGTAATCCCATACAGGTTCCCAAGTGGGTTCCCATGTGAAACTGCTATGGATTACATTATTAGTTCTACTACTACTACTACTACTACTCCCGGCGCCATTGACCAGGCTACCGGGCGCGTCCCCGGGTTGAGGATAGGGAGTCCCTGTACCGAGGGTTTTTTCTGAATACAGTTACACAACTCAATAAGCAGTAGCGGATAATTCTCCAGGGATGGTCCCGAAGGAAAAACACCCAAGTCAAGGCGTTAACAACCGTGCCGAAGCCTAGCTACTCGTGGGAACAGGATGGCTCGATCTAACCACTGAACCCGAAGAAGTCGAAGCGGCCGTAAGAAGTCACTTCCGTAATCAGGGTGTTCGAGAGGTGAAGATCAGCCTCACAAAAGGACCCTTTAAAGGCAATTTGAAGGCTTCCGTGGAGCTGCCAGAGAAATTGGCCGCGAGGTTGGTACGCACAGGACACCTGAAGGTAAGGTGGGTGTCCTGTCGCGTACACAAGAAGGCGGAAAGGGTTCGGTGCTACCGCTGCCTAGGCTTCGGCCATATGGCAGCAGGTTGCGATGGCCCAGACCGTACAAAGGCCTGCTGGAAATGTGGCAAGGAGGGCCATAGGGTTGCGGATGGCGAAGGCTGACGTGCCCGTTGTGTGGTACCACCACACTAGTGAGGACAACGCGTGCATCCTGGTTGGATGATAGTCTGAAGAATGCCAAGCTGGCGCGCAAGCTTGGCATTCCGCTTTTGAGCACCATGGCGCTCAAAAGTGGAAGCCGAAGCACGGCTTGATAAGACCGGCCGAGGGTTCGAGCTATACCGAGGTCCTCAAGGACCTAAAAAAAAAAAAAAGTTGAAACGCAACACCCTTGGGATGGCCATCAGGGAGACAGTTGGTGCTCGAAATGCGGTGCGAGAGCTAGTCCCTCGCACGGAAGTCAAGGTCCTCGAGTTGGACACTACGAGCAACGAGAAGGAGGTGAAGGGGACCGACTTATCCGGAAAAGGCATTCAAAGGTGGGATGGATGTCCTGTAGGACCCGGAAGAAGACGGAGGTTCTCCGACGTTATCGCTGCCAGGGCTTCGGTCACATAGCGGCGAACTGTAAGGGTCCAGATAGGACAGGAGCTTGTAGGCGATGTGGTAAGGAGGGCCATAGGGCTGCGGAGTGCATAGGTACAGCGCAGTGCTACCTCTGCGCCACAAAGAAAGGGAATCCCCGGACCGACCATCTACCGGGGACGATCAGGTGTGCGTCGTTCAGGGAGGCAGCCTAGATGAAGAAGCCTGATGAACGACGGCAATAAGTGACTACACCGAATCAGGTTGCCGAAGGCCGACAAGCCCGATGTGTGGTTTCACCACACAAATGAGGACGATCCGTACATCTTGGTTGGGTGGAAAGGAAAATAAAAAGAAGACCAGGTTGGCAACACAGCGGGATGCCGAAGCATGACGTAGAATGCCTATACCACGTGTTCCTGAAGTAATGCGAAAGTCAGAAGGGACGCCCTCGCTCTGAGGCTATACTTATAAGTCCCACCGGAGGGAAAAAGTATGCCGACGTCCTTAAGGACATTAAACCCCAGGTCAAGCCGGACGATATGGGAATTAAAGTCTCGGCTATCAGAGAAACGAGAAAGGGAGGCGTATTGGTTGAACTGAGCGCCTAGCCTGAACATAAGAAGTGAGAGGAGCCCTAGAGACTCTCTTATGAATAAGCACGAGTGAAGATCTTAAGATTAACTTGTCGCGACCGAATCGTTGGGGCAATATTATGGCATTTGTCGGAATAGATGAAACCTATGCTAACAAACTGGATGAGGTGAGTCACATAAAGATAGGCTGGGTAAACTGCCGGATCAGGAGAAGGGAAACGTTGCTACGATGTTTCCCTTACCACGGGTATGGCCATATGGCGGCGGGGTGTCAGGCAACTGACAGAGCAGAGACGTGCTGCAAGTGCGGTGATAAAAATCACCAAACAACCGACTGCACAGCCACCCCGAAATGCTACCTATGTGCAGAGAGAAACCACAAAAGAACTTTGACCACGCAACGGGATCATATACATGTGCGGCGTTCCTGAACGCCATAAAAAAGAAAAACAGAAGGAGATAATGCCGGTCATCCTACAGGGCAATCTGAGCCGCTGTCAACTAGCCCAAGACCTTATGTATAAGCTAGCAGACACTAAAAAGGCGGACATTATCATCATCTGCGAGCAATATGGGCCTAGGAAAGGCAAAAATTGGTACCAGGACAAGAGCGGTACAGCGGCTATTTGGTTAATTAACAGCCAGGACTTTCCGGTACAAAAACATGGAGGAGCCGATGGCTTTGTAGGGGTCACGACACCTAAAAAGACTATCGTCAGCTGCTATCTCTCAACAAATGAGGGTATGGCGGTTTTTCGTATAAAACTAGAGGAAGTCCAAGACCTATGCTCTAAACTTGTAGGAAACATCATCGTAGCTGGGGATTTCAATGCCAAATCATGCGAATAGGACATGACGTGGACGGACACCAGGGGGCGTGAAGTAACGGATATGGCGGCCAGGCTCGACATAACCATTATGAACACGGGGAACTCACCTATCTTCAGAAGAAGAGGGTACCGTGAGACCATCTTGGACATAACCGTGGCCACACCGGGTGCAGCTAGCCAATTATCCAAATGGGAGGTATTTGAGGACTACACAGCAAGCGTTCACCAACATATATGCTTCCAAATGGGCAGTGTCCCTCAACGATTGGCAAGGCGCAGAAGGTTAAGAAAAAGTGGGCTGGAATGTAAAAAAGCTCGACATGAGCAAAATACTTGGCACAATTGCTGAAAAAGGTGGACATCTGCTTGAAGAGTCATCACCTCCGACCGTCACTAGGACGACCGTAGAAAACTTGATGCAAAAGGCGATGAACTTGATCGTACAGGGCTGCAATGCAGCAATACCAAAAAGATCAGCGAAGAGCAACAAACCAACTGCGTATTGGCGGACTAAAGAAATTGCCTATTCAAGAGCTGTTTGCTTCCAGCTGAGGCGAAAAGTCCCTAGGTCGCGTAAGAAGGGCAGAGATGTAATCCAGGCCAACCAGGCATACATGGCTGCAAAAAAGTCGTTGAACCGCGCCATGGAGGAAAGTAGGCGCAACAAATGGTCAGAAGTAAGAAATGCCAAGGAACAGGGGTGACATTTGGTAGCCATTGTCGCCATGAAAGTGGAAAACTGGCTTAACCACCATCATCTACAGCTGGCCAGCAAGAAGACGGGAATTGTGGTCCTCACTAGGCAGAGGCACTTCAGCAAACCCCTTTTAGCGGATATCTCGGGGCATGGCATAGAAGCCGGGAATGCGCTGAAGTACTTCGGAACATACATCGACGAGAAGCTTACGTTCGGAATTCAAATCACGAAGGCGGCAAGCAAGGTCGAAGCAATGGTGGCTGTATTGTCAAGGCTTATGCCAAACGTAACTGCCCAAGAAGCTCCAAAAGAAGAATACTGATGAGTGTAGCAAACTCCATCATGCTATACGGATCAGAAGTGTGGGCAGACGCTCTTAAAGCAGAGTGCCGACGAAAGCTATTGTTGGCGGTGTAAAGGAAAGGCGAACTTAAAGTGGCTTGTGCCTATAGATCGGTGTCCGGTCCGGCTGTACTGGTTACAAATGGGAACAACAAAGGAAACAGGAAGCAAGAGGTAGATGGACTGCCAGAATAATAGGCGAAGTTCAGTCGTGGATCCGCAGGAAATACGGGGAAGTGAACTATCACCTCAACCAATTCTTGTCTGGACACGGCCACACACACCTTTTTTCATTGTGAGAGGTGGGAGAGCAGTAGGTGTGAACTGGAGACAGAACTTGGTGAGGAAATAGCACCAGAAAATATAATAAACCTTATGCTGGAATCCCAAACTAACTGGGACAGTACGGCGCATTATATAGAGAAGTTTCTGAGAAGAAAAAAGAAGAGCAATTGAGGGAAAGAGAACCCCAAAGACAACCCCAAGTACACTCTGTAAGATGTCGAAGGCCGACGACCTAGATGGGCAATCAAAGCGCTGCTGAGAATGATGCGTGCATCTTGGTTGGGCACGGCGCAAATGAAGTGTGCCAAGCAGGCAATAGCAGTGGGAAGCCGAAGCACGGATTATTGGGCAATAAGGGCTAACTAAAGGTAACTTAGGGCTCTGAAGTAATGCGAAAGCGGTTCCGGAGTCCTGGGTTGGCAGGAAACAGGAGGGGTTTTAGTCAGTGAGAATCTAACACTACCCATCTTAAGAATCGCCTACCCAGGTAGACGATTGTTAAGATGGGTGTCTTATGCAAGATTTCCCCTCCTACCAACAAAAAAAAACGTTCCGAAGGAAAAACCTCCAATTCAAGGCGTTAACAACCGTGCCGAAGACTGCATGGCACCAGGGTGTGGTGTCGAGAACGGTGTCTTTAGGATCCTAGGTCGCCTCCTGAGTATTCAGACCTTACCCCTGCATGCGGGGCTCTGCGGGGGTAGAACAAGACGAAGACAAATTATCAAAAACTAAACAGGAGCATATGTGAGTAGCTGGGAGGTCCTTTGGACCTTATTCAGGAGCCGGAGGAGAAGGTAGCAAGAGAAGACATGGCACGAGTGCATGAGCAGTTCAAGGTGACACTTGAATGCGTGCATAAGTTGGAAGAAGTTTCAGAAGAGATGAGGGTATTCTCTGATTCAAAAACCAACATGTTTTTGGAAATAAAGCAGGGAATAAGTAAGGCGCAAGAGCTAACGGAGAGAGTAGCTGAATGCACTAGAGATAATGTCAATTATTGCCGGTACGTTCCCTATAGCATTGACAAGCGGAGTAAGGAGGGAGAGAGGGCCCGCATGGAGCGGCTAAAGGCAGATCTCGAGTGAGTCAAGGCCGCAGTAGAAAAAACCGAAGACACGCAACGCCGTAGCGAAAGCGACGTCAACGCCAAAGAAGGAGCAAGAAACTGCTGCAGCGTCAGCACGGACGACAGGCAAACGAGAAACAAAGAGTTCCTTGTGGAACTCGGACCTACGATGAAGGGCAGAGCCGAATTTTCGGCTGCCATTAAGGAGGCGGTTGTCGAAGCGATTAAAGTGCGCGAGCTCGTCCCCCGCATCGAGGTGGAGGTCTTGGACCTCGATTCAACCACTGACGGAGAAGAGGTCGAAGCGGCTGTGAGAAGTCACTGCGGTAGCCAATGTGTTGGAGATGTGAAGGTAAGCCTCACGAAAAGGCCCTTCAGAGGCAACCTGAAGGCTTTCGTGGAGCTGCCAGAGGAGTTGGCCGCGAGGTTGGTACGCATAGGGCACCTGAAGGTGGGGTGAGTACCCTGTCGTGTACCGCTGCCTAGTGTAACGTTGCAGTGCTACCTCTGCGCTGCAGACGAAGACAAGCCCCGGACAGACCATCAGCCGGGGACAATGAGATGCAGGGTGTTCCGAAAGGCAACCTCGTCGAGAAAGCCTCAAGGACGCCAAGAGTAAGCATGAACATCCAACAAGGATGCCGAAAGCCGACGAGCCCAATGTGTGATACCACCACACTACTGAGGACGATGCGTGCATCCTGGTTGGGTGGGTTATAATGGAAGGAATGCCAAGTGGGTAACTAATGAGGAAAGCCGAGGCACGGTTCACTGGTCAATAACCTAGGGCTCTAAAGTAATTCGAAAGCGGTTCCGGAGTCCTGGGTTGGCAGGAAGAGGAGGTGAGTTTAGTGGGTATTACCGCTTTTAGGTCGTGTCTCACACTCAGTGCGTAAATGCATTCTCACCTCCTCTATACAAAAAAAATTGCCGGCGCCTTTGACCAGGCTATCAGGCGCGTCCCCGGGTTGCGGATAGGGGGGCCCTGTACAGATAACAGATGTACAGATAATGGTTTCCGGTGAATACGGTTACACTACTCAATAAGCTGTCGCGGGCAATGGTCCAGGGATGGTCCCGAAGGAAAACCCCCCAAGTCAAGGGGTTAACAATCGTGCCGAAGACTGCATGGCACCAAGGTGTGGTGTCGTAAACGGTGTTATTAGGATACCAGGTCGCCTCCTAGAGTATGCAGACCTTACCCCCGCATGCTGGGCTCTGCAAGGGGGGACCTACGCTTCCCTGGTTACTCGTGGGAACAAGATGACGTGGAAACGAAATTTAAATAGAAGCGTGAGTGAGGAGTTGGGAGGAGAACTTGATGTGGTGAAAGAACCTGACGTTAGTCAAAAGACTGAGGTCAAGAAAGACATTGTAGGGCTGGAAAAAAACTTGAGGGAGGCTAAAAAGATCACCGACCGGATGATGGATGCGATAAATGACATGCAGCTTTTCTGTTCCACTAAGAAGAACATGTTCTTACCAATCAGACATAGGCGGGACGGAATGAAAGGACTGGCGTGGGATCTGGAAGGCGCCATTAAGTTCGCCAAGATACATTCTGAGTACTTGCCACTAACAGTTGGATTCGCCGCCTCGAAAGAAGGGTATGATCTGAAGAAGAAAGCTATGACGAAGAAGAAGGCCAGCCATAACGGTACTCAGACCGAAGAAACTGTGGAAACTCCCACTCCCCATCAGCGGAAACGATAGATGGAGCCCACTTGTAGTCCCGTTGAGGCTGGCTCCTCCAAACAAGCGACGAAGAAGCCGAGGACGCGCACTACTGCAGTAGCATCCTCGACTCCACAGAAGAATAATGCAGGGGCGACTTCATCCGCACACACATCTTCCAAGAAGAAGGAGCTGAAGAGAAGAGCTCGACCCGAGGCGGTTTCAATAAAATCAGCTCAGGGTTCGAGCTACGCCGAAGTCCTAAAGGACCTAAAAAAGAAGGTTAAACTGGATACCCTTGGTGTTAAAATCACGGTTCTCCGATAGACGCGGGAAGGAGAAATCCTCATGGAGGTAGGCCCTGTGGCTTACGGCAGGGCGAAACTGTCTTCCGCCATCAGGGAGGCAGTTGGAGCCGGAAATTCCGTGCAAGGTCACTTCGAAGGCATAGATCCGGAGAACGTGAAAGTGAGCATGGCGAAGAGGGCCTTCAGGGGACACCTGAAGGTCTACGTCGAGCTCAGCGAGGAACTGGCATCGCATTTAATCCGGACAGGACATCGAAAGGTTGGTTAGATGTCCTGTAGGGTTAGTAAGAAGACGGAGGTTGTACGATGTTTTCGCTGCCTGGACTTCGGTCACGTGGCAGCGAATTGCTGTGGAAAATACAAGACTAAAGCCACCAAAGATGAGAATCCCCGGACTGATCATCAACCGGGGACGATGAGGTGCAGGGCGTTCCAAGAGGCCGCTTCAGTAAAAGGCCTCAAGGGCGCGCTGCTTAACCCAATATACCCAACCAGGATGGCGAAGTCCGACGAGCCCGTTGTATGGTACCACCACACTGATGAGGAAGATGCGTGCATCCTGGTTGGGCGTAAAGAGATGAAATGTCAAGTTGGCTAGACATCGGAGGCCGAAGCACGGCTTAGTGGCCTTACTCCCATGTCCTTGAAGTAATGCGATAAGCGGTTCCGAGGACATGGGATGTCAGGAAGAGGAGGTGAGTTTAGTGGGTATTACCGTTTTTTTAGGTCAAGTCCCACACTCAGTGCGTAAATGCATTCTCACCTCCTCCACAAGAAAAAACTACTACTCCACAGTGGGAGTCTGTAACCCATACGTGACGTGTCACCGGGTGGCGGATAGGAGAATACTCGCTGGAAACAGAGGGTAAGGCGGAAGTAAAATACGCCTCACGGACCAAACAGACTAGGTGAAGGACACACAGAGAAAAAACCACCCAAGTTGCCTCCTAGAGTATACAGACCTTCCCCCGCATGCAGGGCTCTGCGCGAGTGCACCTTTACTTCCCTAGCTACTCGTGGCAATAAAATGGCGAAAAATCAGAACTTAAATCGAAGCGTATGTGAGAAGCTGGGTGGCCCATTGGACGTAACGGAGGAGTTTGACTCGAGTCAGAAAACGAAAGCAAAGCTGGACATTATGGCTGTGCAGGAATTATTGAACGAGGCTGCGGAGCTCAGCTTGAAATTGGAGGACACATTGGAAAGGATGCAGGATTTATCTGACACGAAGAGAAATATGTTCATGGCAATCAGGCATGGACTGGAGGAAGCGAAGGGTCTGGCACACGAGCTGACTCACGTTGTAAGATAGGCCCATTACCGGTTTTCTTTCGTGCCAGTAGAAGTTGGGTGGGCTGCCGGAAAAAATGCGAGGACTGAGGAAAGGAGGAGGATAAGTCAGAAGAAGAAGGACACGAACCAATCTGGGACTCAGACTGACGAAGCTGTGGAAGCTCCCTCTAACCATATTGGGAAGCGAGAGAGGGCGCCCGCGCTGAGTCCCGTTGAGGCAGGCTCCTCTAAGACAATGAAAATGAAGCCAGGGGCGCGCAATACTACAGCAGCAGCGTCCTCTACCCCAAAGAAAAATAATGCAGGGGCGATAACAGTTGCACCCCTCACGAAGAAAAAGGAGCCGAAGCGGAGAGCCCGACCTGAGGCGGTTTTAGTGAAGTCGGCTCAGGGTTCGAGCTACGCCGAGGTCTTGAAGGACCTCAAACAAAAGGTTAAACCAGACACTCTTGGTGTCAAAATCAGAGGTTTCCGACAGACGAGGAAAGGAGAGGTCCTCATCGAGGTAGTCCCTGCGGCGGACAGCAGGGTATAGCTGTCGTGTGCCATCAGGGTAGCAGTCTGCGCAGGAAACTCCGTGCGAGAGGTGGTCCCACGCACGGAAGTCGAGGTCCTTGGATTTGGACACGACAACCGACGTGGAGGAGGTGACGGAGGCGGTATGTCACCACTTTAGCGGCGTCGATCCAGACAATATCAAGGTGTGTTTGACGAAGAGGGCCTGTAGGGGACACCTCCAGGTATATCTGGAGATGAACGAGGAGCTGGCGTCACGACTCATCGGGACAGGACATCTTAAGGTGGGATGGGTGTCCTGTAGGGTCCGGAAAAAACGAAGGTGCTACGCTATTACCGTTGTCTTGACTTCGGTCATATGGCGGCAAACTGCAAGGGTCGGAACCGGACAAAAGCGTGCAGGAGATGTGGCAGAGAGGGCCATAGTGTTGCGGAGTGCGTAGGTACGCCACAGTGCTACCTCTGCGCCACGAAGGAAGGGAATCCTCGGACCGACCAACTGCCGGGGACAATGAGGTGTGCGTCGTTCAGGGAGGCAGCCTCGACGAACGACGAGGAGGGAGCCTGATGAACGACGGCAATAAGTGACTACACCCAACCAGGATGCCGAAGGCCGACGAGCCCGATGTGTGGTATTACCACACGAAAGAGGACGATGCGTGCATCTTGGTTGGGTGGAAAGGAGAAGAAAAAGAAGACCAGGTTGGCAACAAAGCTGGACGCCGAAGCACGGCGTAGAATGCCTATAACTCGTGTTCCTGATGTAATGCGAAAGCGGATTCCGGGAACATGGGTTGGCAAGGAAGGGAGGTGAGTTTAGTGGGTATTACCGTTTCTAGGTCGAGTCCCACGCTCAGTGCGTAAATGCATTCTCACCTCCTCTACAAAAAAAACTACTACTACTATTACTCCCGGCACATTTTACGCGGCCGTGCATTAAAAATTATGAAAAATTATACTATATAAAAATTTGCGAAATATTTGAAATATTTGGGAAACCATTGAAATGTTTTTGGAATCTTTGCAATATCTTTGTGAATTCTTTACAAATATTTGCGAAATATTTGCAATATTTTTGAAATATTCGGTAACATTTGTAAAATTATTGAAATCTTTGAGAAGTGTTTCAAGTCTTTGTGAAATCTTTTAAAGTTATCCGAAATATTTGTGAAATCATTAGAAAATTATTTGAATCTTTGTTCAATCTTTAAAATCTATCTTAAATCTTTGTGAAATAATAGAAGTCTTTGAGAAATTTTGATGTAATCATTGATAACTTATTCCAATCTTTATTAAATCTTCCTGAAATAATTTAAATTTATCTGAAATCTTTGCAAAACCTGTGAAATCTTTAAGAAATCAATTAAATCTTTGTGCAATCGTTGATATCTTCGGGAAATCATTGAAATCTTTGTAAAATCATTGTGAATCCTTTAAAATTCTTTGCGAAATATTTGGAATATTTTGGAAATATTCGGTAATATTTGTGAAATTATTGAAATCTTTGTGGAATCCTTAGAAAATTATTGCAATCTTTGTCAAATCTTTTAAATCTATCAGACATCTTGGCAAAACCTGTGAAATGTTTGGGTATTCATTCAAATCATTCTGCAATTTTTGGAATCTGTGTGAAATCTTTAGCAATATGAATTTGATACCTGTATTCTTATTTATGATTTACTATTTATTGTTTATTTATAACTCATGTTCAATTTTTAAATAGTATAACATTATTATACAATGTACAAATTGTACCATTTAATATTATAAGTCTATGCACCTGCCTCCTTCTAGAAAAAAGGCCCCCTCGCTTCTGAAATGGTCTTTCTTTCAATCAAGTCCCGTGTAATCAAATATCTGCCGCATAACCGATATGAATGAAATCAAAGAAACAAAATGGCGACGCAAGAGACACTGATAGCCATTTTCCCAAGATTTTTGTTTAAAATCACAGAAATTTTCAGATATACCTAATTTCCCATAGTGTTTACAGTCAAACATTATTGTGTGTAGTTATTTTTGGAGTAAATCTGGTTTTTTCAGTGTCGATATAGAAATGGAGCCGAGTGCCGCTTCTACAAATCCAGCTCAGGAGCAAATTATATCTTATACACAGTACATTTTTTTACAATACAAAAAAAGAATTTTATGAAAAAAGAAGATAGTGATTAAAAATAAAAAAAATGGAAAAAAGTTGAAAACTCATCTTTTCTTTATTGAAAATACCACTACTTATAGTAGAAGTGAAACTAATTTGCTAAAAATTCATTATTTTCTTTTTGGCTGATGTTCCATCATTTTAGTTAAGAAATATTTTTTTCATAACTGAACTATATTTTGTTGAAAATATTCCTTTGGTTTTTGTTTGAAAATTCATGAATACAACAATTATATGAATAAGCGCGACTTCCGTACCTGTAGAGCCGGCGGAATGTATGATATGCGTGTCCGATACGGGCGGGAAAGTACTTACCGACCGCTTACCGTTGCAAACTTCATATTGCTCCAAAATACCATAACAGACATTTTTACTTGTTTAACGTCTTGTTTATCGTGCACTAGAATAGAAAATATCGTGTGTGGCAAGGGCGACATTCGTCAATTCTGCACGAGCGTGAAAATTGCCGCACGAGCGAAGCGAGTGCGGTAAATACACGAGAAATCACACGAGTAATCACACGAGTAATCACACTAGTATTCACATGGCCTGGGCTGGTAAAATACACTCTGTTCTGCGCAGTACTTTTCCCTTTAAACTAACCGCAAACATGAGACGTGATATCATGAGAAAACTCGGAAACCATACTCTTATTACATAAAATATCGTGTGTACCGAGGGAGCGAACTGTTTTTACGGTTTCGCGTGCTTGAAAAAACTCAGGCACGGCCGTAAAAACACTATTTCGCTGCCTTCGAGCACGATATACTGTTATTTATATATTTATTTTATTTATGTTATTTACACTTTATTATATTTATACATTTATTTATTTCAATTAATTTTTAATCAATTTCATTTTTTTAATTTCCTAAATTTATTAGTAAATTATATGTTATCATTTATATTTATTTATTTAAAAAAATATATATATATATATAATTAATATATAATTTAATTTATATTTTACATTTCACATTTATTCTGAAAGAAATCAGAAAGGTTTAGAAAAAAGTAAATGCAGCGGGACACTTTGGAGAAAGTTCGGAAAGCCGTCGGAAACCATCGCAAAGAGAGGCATTCGGAAAGGAATAGGAATAGGAAGCAAAGTTCACATACAATTCGGAAAGATCAGAACGGAACCATCTTTCCGAACCTTTCCGTTTTTTCCCGCTAGGGCCATCACTGGCTGTCGTCGATAGTGCATTTTCTCAGTACGCTCGAGCTATCGAGCCGAATATCCTATCACCACGAAAATCCTTCCGGGGTCCAGAAATTTTTCAAAGTGCCATTTTAAAACCTTAATCCCCATTAGTCGAATCCTAGTGATAAAATTTAAGTGCTCCACAGATTTCGCCATTTTTTGGATACCGTTTGAAAATTTTTAAAGCATGCAATTTGCTAACGTTGCATGAGGAACGATTAAAAAATACACAAACCGATAGATCGCAATTCGCATTAATCGGCATTCTTAAAATTCTCCGATTCTAATATCTACCATTCAAGCGATTCTTTTTTCCTGCGTATAGAGTAGGGTGTATCGAAAAAAAAACAGAATTTTATAAATTGAAAACGCCCGAACACTGAAAAGCTTCCTTTTGGGTCCCTTATAACGTGTATAAAATTTGAAATGAATCGAATGAAGGCCCTGCAAATCGAGTGCAAATGGCAAATCGAGGATGCAGGCAAAATGGCGGAGCCATTTTGTCTGATTTTTTGTATAAATAATCTAAATGGTAAAAAGACTCGCGGTATGAGTCGCTTTTTTAGAAAAAAAATGTATTTTTCATATAAAAATTGAAAGAAATAATATATTTCGATACGACAGGCCAAACGGGCGTTTTGGTCACTGCGAGTATGAAGGCGCCGCGTGAACCTAAGGTGAGGCGTAGGAAACCGAAGCCGAGACTCGGGTTCACGCAGCTCCTTCACACGAACAGTGACCACTTCGCCCGTGAGGACTCGAGTATCGAACACTATTTTTCTTTAAAGAATACTATGCAATACGAGAGCGATGGGAAGTTCGGGGGGCAGAGCGCCCCGCAAGAAAAAAGTTAACTCCCAAAATGTTTATCTTTCCTGAAAATAACACAATGTTGTCTGCTTCCTCTATCATTTTTTCTAGGTCATCGAAACTTGCAATGCTGTCTTCGTGATCCATTTCTATGATTTTTTGCCGTTTGCACCTTACCTTGTAATAAACTCTTTAATCTCATCATGCAACGAATTACTTGAACGAAAATGAACGAAAACAAACTGTCACGAATGAAATAAACCCAACCTCACCCAAAATGATGTTCGCATAGTAACCGTTTACGACGCTAGATGGCAAGCGGTGGCCAAAACGTAGTAACCGTTTACGACGCTAGATGGAAACCGGTGGCCAAAATATTTTGGTAACCCTGGAGACCATTTTGCTAACCGGTGACAGCGTTTTGGTCATCGGTGTTGGGGATTTCGCTCATTGCTTTCGCGCACAGTGCGGAATCGGCCATTTTCGATGTCTGTAAACGGTGGGCAGACGAGGGTTTTGCATGTATGTATAAAGAAAAAAAATTTCTTTTTTCACTATTCCGCGAAGCACGGATCAGGTAAAGCAGTTTTCGTCCTCGGAGTTTCTTTTGTGCGACCCTAGCGAGAGAAGGAAAAACTACGATCCGTTATGACTCAAGTCTGCAGGTAATGAAGCGCCCACTATGACGCACGTTGATTCATTAAGGGGCGAACACACCGTATACGAAAACTAGGAGCCCATACCCAAAGGAGTGGGTGAATTCCCAGAAGGTTGGGTGGGTGGAGGTTGTTGGCTGTGGATAACATCATGACATGCAGATTTGAAATAAAATAAAACTAAACAAAATAATATCACAAGTAAATGTACAGAAAAATGGTTTGCAATATTCTCCCTGAATCAATGTAACGGCACAATTTTCGGTAAACTTACTCCGAAAGTAGTACCTTTTGTACGTTCAATGTCAATATACAAGCTCTCTGTAAAAACGGGCAGATTCTACAAACATGCAAAGATCAGTAATATGTGTCGCCCAATTTCCTCCAAAAATACTAGATTGATTCGCATTAGACACGAACTTTGCATATTTGCAAAACTCAGGGGCTGTGTGCTATAACCCCGGTTATAGAAGTCAAGCGCTTCGTTTTTTTGACCCTGAGAGCTTGTCAAAAATGTTCCAAATTTTAATTTTTCAAACATATATTTAAATATGAAATTTCATTGCGCATCTTCGTTTCCTCATTAAAAAAACTTATAACACATGTAGTTGTTGAAATAAAAAGGAAATTATGCTACTTTTTTCTACAAAATGGCCTTCTTTCAGCTTATTTGACTGTACTCTACGTACGCAGTTGTACGTGATTTTGTCCAAAATAATATAACTATATCAATCGTCTTACCACACATTGCAGTTGTTATAAAATCTTTCATATATTTGTGAAAGCTTTCTTTAATCTTGGTTTGTGAAACCATTTGTGTTCGTTTCAAATCATTTATATTTTGTAAGATCTTCTCAAATTTGTTCAAATCTTTTGTGATGGTTCGATATTTGCGAAGTATTTGTGAAATCTTTTGTATTCGTTTGAAATCAATAAAATGTGTAAAATCGTTTGATATCTTTGAAATGTTTTGAAATCTTAGAAATGTGGTGTACTGTACCCTTTTTGGCATATTTGAAATTCTTGCATTCTTTTACAATCATTATGAAATGTTTATGAAATTTTCGAACAATTTTGATATCTTTCGGAAATCTGTTGTATTCATTGAAATGTTTTTAATCTGTGTAAAATGTTTTGAAATCTTGAAAATAATGTTTACTGTGCCCTTTTTCAAAATTTTAAAATCTTTAAAATCTCTCTTGAGTTTTGAAATCTTTGGAAATGTTCAAAAACTTTGTAAAATCTTTGAGATGGGGTCGAAATCCTTGAAATCTTGATGAAATGTTCGAAATCTTCGGTAAATTTATTTCATATCTGTCTCAAATCTTTTGAAATATTTGTGAAAATTTTCTTAGATCTTGCTGAAATATTTTTTTTTCTTGGAATCATTGAATTATTTGAGATCTCAGTGAAATGTTTTGATTTCTTCTAAAATGTTTTGAAACCTTTGGAAATCGTTTTATTTCAACAACTACACGTGCTATAAGTTTTTCATGAGGAAATGAAAATGCGCAATGAAATTTCATATTTAAATATATTTTTAAGAAATTAAAATTTGAAACATTTTTTACTAGCTCTCTGGGTCAAAAAAACGAAGCGCTTGACTTCTATAACGGGTTCTTGCAGACAGCCCTGAGTTGTGCAAACATGCAAAGTTTGTGGCGAATGCGAATCAATCTTGTATTTCCGGAGGAAATTGGGCGACACATATTACTGATACCTTGCATGTTTGTATAATCTGCCCGTTTATACAGAGAGCTTGCATATTGTCATTGAATGTACAAAAAGTATCCCTAATAGCACGGAACTTTCCTGGAACGTTCCGCGGGAATTTTCGGAACGTTCCAGCGGAACGTTCCGTGCTATTAGGGATACTACTTTCGGAGTAAGTTTGCCGAAAATTGTACCGTTACATTTAAGCTTTAAGCTGTACCTCGCCCTTTGGGTTCTTATGTTAACTTTGTCTGCCATGTACATATCCTTCTTGTTATGAACTCAATAAAGATTTATTATTATTATTATTATTATTATTATTGCAAACCGTTTTTCTGTACATTTACTTGTGATATTATTTTGTTTAGTTTTATTTTATTTTAAATCTGCATGTCATGATATTATTCACCCCCAACAACCTCCACCCACCCAACCTTCTGGGAATTCACCCACTTATTTGGATGTGGGCCCCTAGTTCTCGTATACGGTGCGTTCGCCCCTCAATGAATCTATGTGGGTCATGGTGGGCGCTTCAATACCTGCAGACAGAGCCGGGGCTATACATTTGGCCGCCCGTGTGCAAACATTTTTCCGTCCCCCCCCCCCCTTTCTTTAAGAAAAGAAAAAAATTAATTTTCTACATACGTATGCTCTATTTTTATTTAAAAAATATTATTATTGTTTAAATTATTAATATTATCTACATTATTATTACAAAAATTAATGTCTCAAGCTCAAGATGGTTACAGCCCAATATGTCGAGGCATTTTTGGTTAGAGTTGGATTTTTTTTAAATAGTATGCACGGGGCTGTCGCGGTGTATATTATCAGTCACGGACGCATTATTTTGATGCAATCAAGTTATCTGATAAGAGCATGTGCCTTGACATATTGGGCAAAGCCTAATTTTTACCCCGTCATTCACGAACTGGGTTGCAGTCAAGTGTATTATTATTATACAATTTATTTACATTATTCAGGGGAGACCATCCTACAATAGATAATGATCCTACAGTAGATTATCATTAATTATAAGGACAAAAATAAGTCAAATAATCAATTATAATTATAATATATGAACACGTATTGCGTCTGAACTATTAATTACATCAAATAATTATTTCACTTGAATTAGTATTATAGTTTAAATTAATGATTATTTACTGTAGGGTGGTCTCTCCTACATATAATAAGGATTCAAAACAAATTAGCTCGCCTTGCTTTAATCTGAGCAAATTGTTCAACCAGTTCAGACACATCCAATAAATTCGTAATCACTCGCTCAATTGACATCATAGTCAAGTTTGACAGTCTCTTTTCCGCCATTGCTGTTTGCAATTAGTTTTTTGTTATTTTCAATTTTGAAAAGGATCGCTCTGCGCATGCGACAGATACAGGCAAATTGTTCAGAATTCGGTATGATATGAACGTGTTTGGAAACACGAGATGCAAGTTTTCTTTTAGTATGAACGTCAAAATTTCATTTGCACACGTGTATGGCTTGAGGTAAGTTCTTAACGTAACAAGTTCATCACACAAATCCACGCCTACTATATCTGAGCGATTTTCGTCTTCGTTTGCAACATTTTCTTGTAAATTTTTGCTCTTTTCAAGAATGTCTAATTCATCTATTTTTAGGAGGGTAGTGCTGTTAAATACAAAACCGAAAATATTTTCGAATTGTTTAATAAAATCAAACCGCTCTTGCAAGGACATGATTATTACGTCCAATCTTGTGAAGTAAAAATCAACTTTGAAACTTTTCTCTGGAAAATCTGCTCTTTGATTGATTTAATCAAACATTTTTCAGAGTGTTTCGAAGAGTGCATGTACAATTTAAGGGACGGATCGAAGAACGGGACGTGCGCTTGATCGCCCCTGAACGTTATGCAATCTCCCGACAATTCCCGACAATTCCCGCTTGTCCCGTTAGCCCGTGTTTACATAAAAAAGGTGCAAATCGTTGGTTCTCAGAAAAACTTCCAGTGAGAAAGTTGTTCCGTAGGGATTAACGAATAAATCTGCGCAAGCAACATATTATTTCGTTTTGTATATCACAAGATATCTTTCTGGTAAGTGTGTAAAATTTTCAACATTTTTCATACACAACCTATATGCAGTAACGGCAATTGTTTCCTCAGCGCGCATCGTTTCATTTAACTAAGCTCGTGATATCTTGTGATATGCAAAACGAAATAATATGCTGCTTGCGCAGATTTATTTGTTAATCCCTACGGTACAACTTTCTCACTGGATGTTCTCTGAGAATCAACGATTTGTTCCTTTTTTTAATGTAAACACGGGCGAACGGGACAAGCGAGAATTGTCGGGAGATTGTACAACGTTCAGGGCGACCGAGCGCACGTCCCATTCTTCGATCCGTCCCTTCAAATATACACATTTCAAAAATGAAAATTTTTTTGACTAAAACAATTCAAAGAAAAGTTATCCCACCTAGTTCTACTTTCGATACTTCTTGCGGGAAGATTATGGATACATTTTTAAAGGGCCTCAAGGATTAGTATATATATATATATATATATATATATATATATATATATATATATATATATAATGGTCATCATAAAGTCTACATTCAAATATTCCTGAACATAGAAATAATCTATTACTGGAAAGAAATGGGTCCCAGACGAAAATTCAAGGAAAATCGAGGGGAGAATGCCAGAAGACAAGGGCACGAGCAAAGGCCCACTTGGGAACTTTATTAAATTTAGAGAATAGTCGCCTGTTAGTCACCAAACCCTTCTTGGTGCCGTTTATATTCAGTGCAGTTTGGCCGCCCCCAACCAACTGCTTTACCTGCTCCGTGCTTCGCGGAATAGTAGAACACTGTAGCACAAAAAGAAATTTTTTTTCTTTTAATTGTTACATGAAAAATAGATTTTTTTTCGAAAAAAGCGACATGTACCGCGAGTCTTTATACCATTTAGATTATTTATACAAAAAATCAGACAAAATGGCTTCGCCGTTTGGCCTGAATCCCTGATTTGTGATTTACACTCGATTTGCAGGGCCGTTAATATCTTGCGGTTGAGCGGAGTCGAAGTAGAATATAAAAAATGTTTAATCGTGGAGTTTTGGAAAAATCGTGAATGTTATTTTTGGTTCCTAATCTGCATGATATGCCTAATTTTTACAATTTTTTTATTTTATTTTTGAGTTTATATACGAGAAATTAAGTTTTGTATGGAGACCTGAAAATGTAAACAAACCTAGAAGCTTTAAAAATTATAAATAATTTTTTTCGCCATAGAAGACCTATTTCTTATGTTCAAAATGTACATTCAAAAAATCGAGAAGATCAGATCGTTATCAATATGTTTGAAAGTACATTTTGAACATAAAACAGTTTTTCTATGATGAACAACAATTATTTATAATAATACTCAAATATAAAATCTGGAAAAAATTGTAAAAGTCAGGCATATTATGCAGATTAAGAAACAAAAATAATATGCACGATTTTTCCAAAATTCTGAGATTAAACATTTTTTTACTCCATTTCAACTCCGCCCAACCGCAAGATGTCAATCGATTCATTTTAAATTTTATACACGTTATAAGGCATTTTCAATTTATAATATTTTTTCGATCCACCCTAGCAGAGAAGTGAAAAGCTATTGTGGAAATGTTTTAGAACATAATTATGACTTTCTGACAGTGAACAAATATTTCTTATTCGCTCGCATTGGAATTAGGCTAATTAATAACTAATCTAGCATAATTATACATTTTTACAACCCTACAAAATTACTCGTACGGGCTCAATGCAAGAGACGTTATATTATTTTGTAACAAAATTAAAAAAAAACTTGAGAATCCAAACAACCTATTAGCAAGTATTGATTCTCCGAAGATTTATTCGAACAGCCCCTGGTTGGTAATAAATGTACAAATCACTGAAAAATCAAGCCTTTAGTGGTCCACTGTAGAATTCGTTATAATTTTCTCAAGTAACATTCTACAATAATTTCAAAGTTACCACATACAGTACCATCCCACCTATCGCGAAAGTCTACGACTGGGATTCGCGTTAGGTAAGTTCCCCGACCACATAAAAAATCTGTCTAACCTTACGCTTTATCATCATATCTGACTTGTTGAGAAAATCGAATCTATTCAAAAAAGTCAAGGTGAAAATTAGACAGTTAAGGAAAGAAGTAGTGGAGATCATTCAGAGGTTATTATGCTAACTTTTCATACCAAACCTAAAAAAAATTTGGTTTGTTGCAAGTTTTAGAGATCCTCTAGGCTTACATGGTTTCTATTCCTCCGTGTACAACATAAGTTTGGAAATTTCAATTTTTTTGTCATGGTTATTCCTAATTCCATTCTGATATGTTTCATTTTCGATTATTTTAATTCCTTCTAATCTGTCCACAAAATATCTGCACGTGCATAGTTTCTGTTCGTTTTTGTGGAATGTAAGTTTGGAAATTTCAATTTTTTTGTCTACCATAACGGTGGAGTGATTTTAATAATAATATTTTATATTGTCTTACCTTTTCATCCTTTATCTATACCTTTTTCTGCTTACCACTTTTTTCTGTATTTTACTTTGAATTTATGGTTTAGGTTAAATTTTTGCAAGTTGGCCACTAAACATCTCTCTCCTGTCCTCTCCTAAACCCTAAAAACTATTTCAGATGTTTAGCAGTCAAGTTGCAAAAATTTAACCTGAACCAAAAAGTCAAAAAACAAATGGAAAGCAGAAAATTAAAAAAATTTGGATTTCGACTATGCTGGACCAATATTACTACAATGTTATGTAGATCTTTTTTTTGACTCCGTATACTTTTTTTGTGACATTATTCTATTCCTTTCCATTCTTTCTTTGACATTTCTTTACTTTTTAATTCCTTCCAATAAGCTTCCATGACATTTTTCTGAGTGGATTAAAAAGACTAGCTTTTGCGTCTTCAAAGTGACATTATTCTCTTTTTTCTATTCTTTCTTTTGCATTCCCCCATTTTTTAATTCCTCCCAATACACTTTCATTACATTTTTCCAAGTCGATTAAAAGGAATAGGTTTTGCTTTTTGTTCTACTCGTTGGTGGAACTTTCGATGAAGGAAAATTCACGTATTAATGGGAATTCAGATTCTGAATTTTTTTGAATTCTTCTCTTCTTATCGGGCAGGCATGCGACCCCCCACCCCCTGTCAAATCCTGGCTACGCCACTGATTCTAGGGAGAGTTGAGAAACGAACTCACACTCTTTTGATTGGCTTCGGTTAAACCGGAACCAGAAGTGCTGAAAAGCGCGCAATCTTCAAATCAAATTATGCAACAGGTTTACAATTTTAAAGACGAAATTGAGAAAGAAGATAACATAAAATATGAACGTATAAAAAATGTATGAAATCTATGAGAATAGAAATGTATAGAAGGAATACTTCATAATTAAGGTTGCTGATCTAGCTCCCTAACCTAAAAATTCAGTCTTTTCATTCTACTCAACATAAATTAGATTTATAATTTTTTCGCATCCTAGCCCAATGCGAAAAAATATCTGAATCTAATTTTTATTCAGTATGATAAAAAACCAGAATTTTTATATTAGGCATTTGGTCAACTGCTTTAAAACCAGTTTACGAAAATTCAAAATTCCAACCCAGGAAACAAAAATCCACTCACTTGCATTGAATGGGGTTTTGAAGTCATAAGAATAGCGTATCTGTCACTGGGAATTCTAGATTGCCGCCGATTGGTTTCTAACAAAATTTTACTTGTTATTATTTTTTTGGTAGACTTGTATGCCACAAAAGCCTTTACATTCTCCAGAACTAAAAGAGCAAAAGGAATCTAGCAGCCATTCGTATGATTTCTCCTAATCTCTCAATAAATCATAAATTAAATAAAGCATGTGAAATATGGTAACTCAATCTAAAAAAAGTCAGTCTCATTCAAAAAGAGATAAACCGATTCAATATGACTTTGCTTGAAATGGAAATTGTAGTACAATGCAGATTTGAAGCCATTCGAGAAACTGACCGATTCACATAGTCGCAAACCAATTCAGTTTTAAAAATCTCAACCTGCAATTGACAGATACGCAATTCAAAGAGTCGCCTTTTCAATGGGTTCTTTTTTCCTGGGAACACATTCTTATATAATCCAACAATTAAACAACAAGTTTTAAGAAAAAGGTACAGTTATTGCGTAGAGATAAATCAACAATTATTTTTCATTATTAATTTAATATGATGTTAATGTTTTTTGTCTACTTGGTCTAAAATCGAAATTTTTTGAATATTGATTATTGATTTTATGAGTTTCGAAAAAATCTCTCTAGCTCCGCTGGGATTCGAACATCAGGTCTTTCATGTTTCCTGTCCGGTGCTTTAACCAACTAAGCTACGGAGAGACGAGAGGATTTTCTTCAAAACTCCAACACGTTGAATCTCGACGTCATTCTATACTTCTTAGATTATTCCAACATGAGAGTGATTTTTACAAATTTATGATATGGTTTTTGACCAGCGAAATATGTAATTAATATGATGTTAATGTTTTTTGTCTACTTGGTCTAAAATCAATATTTTTTTAATATTGATTATTGATTATATGAGTTAAAAAAAAAATCTCTAGCTCCTGGTGTTCGAAAAGACCATAACATCAATTAATAAAAATCACTCTCATGTTGGAATGATCTAACAAGTATAGAATGACGTCGACATTCAACTTGTGGGAGTTTTGAAGAAAATCCTCTCGTCTCTACGTAGCTTAGTTGGTTAAAGCATCAGACCGGAGATCTGAAAGACCTGATGTTCGAATCCAAGCGGAGCTAGAGAGATTTTTTTCGAAACACATAAGATCAATAATGAATATTAAAAAAATATTGATTTTAGACCAAGTAGCCAAAAAACATTAACATCATATTAATTAAATATTTTGCTGGTCGAAAACCATAACATCAATTTTAAAAAAATTTCATTATTTTGTATTCTATATTATTAGGGGAGGGGGTGGGAAGATGGAGACGGAGAGGGAACGGTATTTTAGAATGAATGGACTGCAGATGGATGAAGTGAGAAGGATGCACGAGGAAGGAAGGAAGGTTTATGACTTGGTTAAGCAAAACAGCATGGAGAGAGAGAGAAGACAGAAGGGGAAGAGAGAATAAGAGAGTCAAGATTTAACGGGAACTATGTGTGGATTATGCCAAGGGCAAGAGCGCGATATTTGTGTATGAAAGGAGAGAATGGAAGTCAGGAACTTATAGCGAGGATGAGGTGTGGGTGTATGGAGGGTTTCAATAGGTTCTGGCTCTCTCGGGAGAAGAGGATGTGTGAACTGTGCGGAAAGGGGGATGCAAGAGTGGAGCACTGGTTGGAGGAGTGCGGGGAGGTGGAAAGAAGTGAGATAAGCATGAAGGCATTGTTGCATGAAAAGGGGAAAAAAGGGCAGTAGCATGGGTGAAGGGAGTGTTGGGTAAGATGGAGATGAAGAGAAGGAAGGAGGAAGAGGAATGGAGACGGAAAGATTGTAAATAGGAGAGAAAGTAGATGTAAGTAACATGTAAATATTGTAAATAGTAGATAAGTAGTAGGTATTAGAGCGAAAACAGAGGTTGGCAGGCGAGGCAATGCGACAAAGTAGGGACATGCGAGCGAGGCGAAGCGAGGAAGGCAAGGCGATATGAACGTGCGTCTTAGAGATAAGGAATGGATGGATGTTAGTTTTTAAGGGTTAGTTTTAAGAAAATTCTGTAAAAATGGATGTGTAAGCAAGTCAATTTTTTAAGGCCAGCAGGCTGAAAAATAAACGTTTATCTATCTATTCTATATTATTTTGATTAATTATTAATTAATATTTATTCTTTAATAAATATAATATTATTATATAATAACTATAGAGGAATAATTAATATTATTCTTTATTCTATATTCATTATTCTTCAATACTAATAGAATCTTTAGAAAAAAATTGTAACGGCGATACCTGTAGAGTATATGTTATGAACTTCAAACATATATTGTTCTGCACTGTTAGTTTTCAAAGCTATAATTATTATAAACTAATGTGTTACTGAACTGGATTGAGAATTGTAGTTTTGAATAATTTTAGAATGTAATTATCTGCTTTGACATCTAACCCAGCTAATTTTCCTAACCCATATATCCATCTAGCTTTCCATAGGCATATTGGACGTGGGCGCTTATCATCGAACTTCTGGCGCGTTTTTGAAGACTTCTGATTCTGCACATTTTTTCTTATTAATAAACCCGACTTATCGGATCATCTAATCCAGTTTACTCTCTTATCAATGGATGCATTGGACGGACGTGAACGCATATCAAAAGAGTGACCCCAAAATAGAATCTTTTTTCGCCTATTTTTCGAACCTCGCTAGCGACCTGGTGAAAAAATATAAAAATATGTTACAGGTATCAAATTACTCGTCATTAAAAACCAAAGTGAGCATCGCTTTTCGTTCATTAAATATTTCAAAAAATTACCCCTATTCAGGGGTTGGGAAGAGTCCAAAAAAATTAAAAAATAGGAAATACCACTAATTATAAAATCATTTTTGAATATATTTTTTTATAAAATAAACCTTACAAAGGGTGAATTTTTAACCCACATCAACCCTTTGTCAATCAAGAAAAAACTATTTCATAATTAGTGCTATTTTCTATTTAAAATTTTTTTGGGGTTTTCTCAACCCCTAAATATGGGTAATTTTTTGAAATTTTTAAAAAACGAAAAGCGATGCTCACTTTGGTTCGTTTCTCAACTCTCCCTAGAGGATCTCTCCCTAGAGTAAGCTCTATTCAGAAAAAAAACATAAAAAATTTGAGAACTCTGGATAGGCATGTAAGTGTTTCCATATAAAATAACTTGTACTTTACGCTTAGCTTTATCATTCCTGAATAAAAATGCAAAAAAAAGTTGATAAGCTCTGAGACTAAATATTAAAAATTGATGTTTAACTATTATTTTCATTGTAAAAATGTATTATAAAGAAATTAAAGTATATTAATTAAAACATTATTTGTAAATATAATCTCGCATTTTTAACCTTACCTATAAATATGACCGTCCGCGAAAAAAGGAACCTAATGCGCGGTCGCTTCATTTTACAGGAGGAGCGATTGAAGAGGCGGTTGAACATAGGAACTCCATAAGAGGGATCACTTTGCAGTTGAATAACAATTTGAATTTTTCAAATATAGGAATAATATGTATAGTTACGAAAGAGATAATAATAAACTACACCAGAGCACCGATAGACGAACAATCTCGGGGGTTGTCTGAAAATAGCCTTGTCCATATATCGCCTGCATCGAAACGTAAACAGTCAGGGCCGCCTGAACCTTTTCCTGAACCTGAAGACAAAATCTTCAGAGTAATTTAGTATATAAATATTTATAACTAAATATAAGTAAAACGAGAATATGCATAAATATAAATAAATAATATAAATAACCTGAGGAATATAAAAGGGATTAGGTTTTACGGCATTCTATTCTTGGACCCCTCATGAAAGGATTATCCTTCGAACCCAAGCTCTGACGATTCCTAAACATTTTCTCACGAGCTCTGACTTTTCCTGACGATTACTGTGGAGAAACGTAACAAAAGGTCAGTAGTCCTGACTTTTTTTCTGACTATTCCTGACTTTTTTTAGTAGGGTACAATAGGGTGGCTCAAAAACACTTTTTTTTCTTAGAGGGCAACGATCCCCCCATTTTGTTCCAAATCCGAAAAAAGCAGATCCCTAATTTTTTTTTTTTCATTTTTTCGATTTTAACTGCTGCCGGTTTTGACTTGAAGTTTCCCATGTAAAATGCATGGGCGAAAATCACTTTTTTCAGTTTTTGAAATAATTTTTTAGGGTTTGAAACAATGTGACAGGAAATTATGGAGGCTTGTAGAGAATTATCTAACGAAGAATTTTATGCATCGAACATTTGTGTTTGACACCCTTAACACATCCCTACGAGTCCCTTAAAACCAAAAATATCAATTCTTCATAAAAACGATCCTTTCAGCACTGTATTGTCATCTTCTTTTACCCAAAATTATTTATATTGGTCTAGTGGAATATTTATTAACATTGCTTAATCAATTTTCAATTATTTAAACAAATGGAATTTGTTAAAAAAATTTATTTTAGAACATTCATTTTTTTCCTAAAAATTATTACTATTGGTCTCGTGCATTAAGGGACTCATTCAAGGGTATTTTGGCAGTAGAGCAGCATGGATTCTCTCAAGGAAGATCCACTATTACTAATCTTCTTTTATATCGGCAGTATATTACAAAAGCCATGGAAGCAAGATCGCAAGTAGATGCGATTTACACCGATTTTACGAAAGCTTTTGACAGAGTGAACCATGCTGCATTACTGACCAAATTAAAATCGTACGGCGTTGAAGGAAATCTATACAAATGGTTAGACAGTTATCTAGTGGGTAGGTCATACTATGTTCGAATAAGAGGTTTCAACTCAAATAGCTTTATTTCGCCATCAGAAGTTCCTCAAGGATCTCACTTGAGACCAGAGCCGGCTTAACCAATATGCTTATGTAGGCTATATCCTAGGGGCGCCATGAAGTCGAGGCGGGCGGTTTTTGGGAAATTCAAGTTTAGTTAAAGAAGTGAAATATGAATCAGGGAAACCCAGCTTCGGAATTCTACAAAATATGGTTTATTGTTCATTTGAAAAATCTAAACCTTCTTTGCTTTCAAACTTTTGACGGTTTGAGGATTAACGAGGACCAAAGTACTTTCAAAATCTATAATTTTATGGACTCATAAAGATATTAGAAGAAGGTGTTCTTAGAATGGGGTACATGATGAGTCGGATTCATGACAGGCTCTGTAATCCGAAATAGATCCAGATGTACCTATGGAAGAGCGATCTCACAGCATATTTACCGGAAATTCGGTGAGTATATAAATATACAATACATTTGTCATCGAGCTAGGACCTTCAGGTGCACCAGATTCTCTATAGATGAAAAATCTCGGGGGTTGCCTGAAAATAGCCTTCTTCATATGGCGCGTACAGCGAAACGTAAACAGTCAGGGCCGCCTGAACTGTTTCCATAACATTGCGCAACATACTTGACTGAGTAGTAGTGCACTGCGTCACTTTAGAGGCGGAGTCGCAACCGTCTCTCGCCTTGCCCCCTGAGAAACTGCGGGGACCAGCAATTCTAGGAATTCATAAAACGTGTGCGATCGCTCGTTCCTGTACTGAGAGTTTTGTGCATTGGAAAACTCATTTACGTCTTTCGTCATCAGTGGAGGAGGATGCATAATTTCGACTTCAGTTGTAACTTGGACTGGTTATTAGTAAGTTGTGGTGCTGTGATCGAAGTGAAGAAGACTTTTTAAAAACAAAATATTTAGTAAGTTAAGTGGTGCTCAGTAGAAAAAAAAAAGCTAAAGAAAAAAGTGGAAAGGAGGCCAACTTCTTAAAGAAAGTGCCGAAATTAAATACTTTCTTCAATATACTTACAAACAAATCAAAGTCAAGTAATCTTAGTGCTAGCAGACATTCAAAAAGAACAGAAGAATTAAATGTTTCATCAAAAGCTAATGAATTGAACGAATTTGTTATCACAGCAGCATCATCATTAACTATATCGGCTGTTTCTACACAAAATAATAAAAATACTGATTGTGGTATGTACAAAACTGTATATTATTGGTCAAATATATTGCAAACAGTTTTGCATTGTTTGTAACCTGTATGGCTACAATTTTTTAAATTTTCATTTTCCGTCTCTTCCCGGTTCTCCCGCTAAGTATTAGTGATTTCTCCAGGTTTAGAGAAAAATATATTCTACAAAAATACGTTTCATTACACACTAGCAGTAAACACATATGCTCAAATAAAGCATTCAATTTTCTGGATTTACAAATTCATTATTAAACCAGTTTTTAAATATTACGTTCAAATTTTTTTTAACAATAATTAATGATGTCGAACTGATAGCGTTGAATTATATAATTTCTAAGTCGAAGCGCTAAAAATTAGGCAACTTTATTTTAAATTGGAGAATCACGAAATTATTATATATTATTATATTATTATACGATTATATATTATTTTATATTTCTCATATTATATATTATTAGCATACGAAATTATTGCCGAATAAAATTTTGAAAATAGGACAATGTCAAAACGCTAAAAATTAAATATTTTAAGATTCAAATTTTGGAAATTGGATCATTTAAAATTCAAAGGAATAGTCCAGTCATCACGTCGGAAAAAATGGGTTTTCATGGAAAAATCGCGGAATGGACTTTTTTTTGAAAAATGTCTTCATTTTTGCATGTAATTAAAGACCCTGAGTTTGCGGTAGCCACAAACTGGCGCTTCCCGGGCAATCTTTTTGGAAAGGTCCCAAAATTCACGTTTGCGTGGATTAACGGTTTCCATTGCATTTTAAGGAAAAAGTAGTTATTACGAAAAGAAAACTGGACAAAATTCCACGTAATTTAACAAAAAAGAATGTCCTAGTACCAACAGTTACTGAGATATAGCTTGCCCAAAAACCCCGATTTTTTTCGATTTTTTGACAAAAAACACTACTTTTGAGATTTTGAGCTGTATCTTTTTCCCTGTTAACTTGAGCTAAAAGTGATGCACAGGTGACTAAAAGTAGACCATATTACCTTTAAAATGAGCCCTAGAAAAGTGATCTAAGTCCACTGGTTACAGAGCTGTGACCTCCCAAAATACCCCTATTTTCGACAGGTTTTTAAGGCTGTTTTCCAGGGTTGCAAATCTCCGACTGTATCTCTTTTCTGACTGAACCTACGTAAAGGGCACTTCAGGAAGAATCGAAGAGGATGAAATTCTGCGTAAATTGAAAAAAAAGATCCTGCTAACCCTAACAGTTTCCGAAATATGTTCTTTTGAAAAACCCTAATTTTTACTCAAAAATGGAAGAATTCTCTTTTTTCAAAATAAATGTAATTTCCGGGCATTTTACAGCAAACTTTATGAAAAGAAAATTATAGAGGACTCAATTTTGCGTAAAACTAAAAAAAGAAGAGCCCTCTAGTGTCAATAGTTCGCGAAATATGACCTTCTTTATGTACCCCATTTTCGAGGTTGATGTCTCGCTGATGCTCTAGTAGGCTATTTGACTGATCTTAGTCAAACAAGTCATCCTAAACTGATAATTAGGTCCTAAAAACGCATAAATATTGTTTATTAATTAATTAAATAAATATTTTCAATAAATTGTTTAAACAATTCATGAAAGGTGACTTATTTTTTCATGTTTCATGTTTCATGTTTCATGTATAGTATTTGTACAATTTTAACAATATTTTCCTAACAATTCTAATTCGTTACTTACATTTCTGGTTCTCAGGGCCGTCTTTACAATAGGGCCGTCGGAGCCGCGGCCCGGGGCCTTCACATTTGAGGGGCCCCCACAAAACACTACAAAATGCACAAACTTCTGCATCGCCTCCTACTAAAGTCCTATCGTCCGCTAAAGGGCCCCCACAATATAACCGGCACGGGGCCCCCGCAACCCTAAAGACGGCCCTGCTGGTTCTATTAATTTGTATTAATTTATTGATGAATAAATTACTTAACTGTTATTTATCATAAGCACCGATTTAGAAAAAAATTCATTTTTGTATTTTAGTACAATATTCGCAGTCGAAAAGGTTTTCCAGAAATTCATAAAGGCAACATTTTCTATTTTGCTAAAATTGGAGGAACTTAGAGTAAATGCAGTATGCCTGGAATGTGGTGCGGATGACGTGGATTTTGAGAAACACGGGGGTACTTATGATAAATAACAGTTAATTAATTTATTCATCAATAAATTAATACAAATAAATAGAACCAGAAATGTAAGTAACGAATTAGAATTGATAGGAAAATGTTGTTAAAATTGTACAAATACTATACATAGGAATTGTTGAAAACATGAAAAAATAAGTCACCTTTCATGAATTGTTTAAACAATTTATTCAAAATATTTATTTAATTAATTAATAAACAATATTTATGCGTTTCTTGGACCTAATTATCAGTTTAAGATGACTTGTTTGATTAAGATCAGTCAAATAGCCAACTAGAGCATCAGCGAGACATCAACCTCGAAAATGGGGTACATAAAGAAGGTCATATTTCGCGAACTATTGATACTAGAGGGCTCTTTTTTTTTAGTTTTACGCAGAATTGAGTCCTCTATAATTTTCTTCTTATAAAGCTTGCTGTAAAATGCCCGAAAATTACATTTATTTTGAAAAAAGTGAATTCTTCAATTTTTGAGTAAAAATGAGGGTTTTTCAAAAGAACATATTTCGGAAACTGTTAGGGTTAAAGGGATCTTTTTTTTTAATTTACGCAGAATTTTATTCTCTTTAATTTCTCTTAGAATACTTTTTACCGTAGGCGCACTCAAAAATAAGCTACAATCGAAAAATTGCAATCCTGTAAAAAAGGGGTACTTTGAGAGGTCACAGCTCTGTAACCAGTGGACTTAGATCACTTTTCTAGGGCTCATTTTAAAGGTAATATGGTCTACTTTCAGTCACCTGTGAATTACTTTTAGCTCAAGTTAACAGGGAAAAAGATACAGCTCAAAATCTCAAAAGTAGTGTTTTTTGTCGAAAAATCGAAAAAAATCTGGGTTTTTGGGCAAGCTATATCTCAGTAACTGTTGGTGCTAGGACATTCTTTTTTTTATTACGTGGAATTTTGTCTAGTTCTCTTTTCGTAGTAACTTCTTTTTCCTTAAAATGCAATGGAAACCGTCAATCCAGGCAAACGTGAATTTTGGGACCTTTCCGAAAAGGTTGCCCGGGAAGCGTCAGTTTGCGGCTGCCGCAAACTCAGGGTTTTTAATTACATGCCAAAATGAAGACATTTTTAAAAAAAAAAGTCCATTCCGCGATTTTTCCCTCACTTTCGACGTGATGACTGGACTAGAATTGAAATTGTATTATTTATAATTAAAAGCATTTAAAATTAAATTATTAAAAATTGGAAAGTTTTGAATTTGAATAATATTAAATTCAAAGATATTGAAATTTGACAATTTAAAATTGAAAATTAAATTGAAAAAAAAATTTCTACTCCAGAACATTGGAACTTGAACGAATGCGAACTTCATTTGAAACTTAAAAAAATTTTATTCGCCAAAAATTGTGTTATTAAAAATTTATTATACTCAAACCTTTTAATATTTCAATTATTTACAGTAAATTTAAATAACTCAAAAATTGATAACATTTAAATTGCTAATTGCCCTCCCTAGGGATCGCGGGACCTTGTAGCTGGTGGGAGGGCTTACGTGGCTCATTGACCACAGATCTGGAATTGGTGAACCTGAGGGGCTATATCGCGAGGTGTGGCTACTCTGGAGAACTGACGGACTCTGGTCGGTGAGACTCAAACTAAGGAGAGGTCCTTCCAGGGGGTAATGGCAAAGCCCACTGGAATATCGAGAGCGCGAGTTCTCATGCTCCCAAGCTAAGATGTGATCGCCGTGTCGAGAGCTGAATGGTACCAGGGTTAACAAATCCTTTGACATCCCGGCCTGCCCTCCTCAGCAGAGGGGGACAGGTAGGGGTCTGGAAGGAGGTGCCTTAACGGGGACTTTGGGACGCCAGGTCGAATCCCTTAGTATATAGACCCGCCTTCCTGAATCCTCGATCAGAGCCCTTTCGGCTCTAGATTATCGTCCGTACCTAGGGGCGAGTAGGGTTACCTTCCGGGTGACCCAACTGGGATCCGCAGGGGTCCCAGAAGCGTCCGGAGATGCCCCGAAATAGCCTCTTAATGGCTGAGACGGGAATCTCCATTACACAGATTAATTTGCACCACAGCAAAGGCGCCTCGGCGGTTCTTGCCAGACGCATGTCTGTGGTGCAGACAGGGCTTGCCCTAATCCAAGAACCCTGGTTACACAGGGAAAGGATTTGTGGCTTATCAGGATGTGGCTCCATATACAAGGGGCCACGCGAAAAAACGCCAAGGGCATGCGCAGCCGTCAAGGGTATGGATGCGATCTTGGTGCCTAAATTCTGCTCCAGAGATCTCACCGTTATTAAAATAAGACTCAGGGGCAGTAGCGGAGAAGGACTAGAGGTATTTATTGCCTCGGCTTATTTCCCTGGTGATGCCGAGGGACCTCCGCCTCCCAGAGAGGTGGAGGCTCTAATTCGGTATTGTCAGGAGAATAAGATTCCTCTTCTGTTGGGCTGAGATGCTAACTCTCACCACACGGTGTGGGGAAGCACAAACATCAATGACAGAGGGAGAGATTTAATTGAATACATAGCAGACACAGAGCTGGAAATTCTGAATCGGGGTGATACTCCCACATTCTAGACAAAAACAGGAGTGAGGTTCTCGATTTGACTCTATGTTCAGGTGCACTGAGGAGCAGGGTAGTGGATTGGAGAGTCTCCAATGAGGAGTCTCTTTCGGACCACAAACACACAGTGTTCCTATTAAAACTAGGAAAACCGGTGGTTTCCAATATCAGAAACCCCAGAAATACACTTTGGGACTCATATAAAGAGGAACTCGAAGGGAGCCTTGCGGAATTCCCCACAAGCTATGATACCATTGATGAGTTGGAGCACGCCGCGGATTTTCTGCGAAGGGCTCTAACAACATCATATGAGAACAATCGCCCTACAAGCACTATCAAGTCTAGGAAGGGAGCAGAAAGGTGGAAAACCCACCTGGAGAGACTCCGTAGAAAGACAAGAATGTTGTGCAACAGGGCAAATAGAACTAAATTGCCTTCGGACTGGAACATCTATAAGAAGGCCCAGTGCGAATACAATAAATGTATAAGGAAATATAAGCAGGAAGATTGGAGAGGCTTCTGCGAGGAATCGAAAGGCTCGATAATGGTGAGTTTGCCGAGGATAAAGAAGCAACGCTGAATCACCTGATAGAAGTTCACTTCCCGGGTTTTCAGCGAATCGGAACCGACCAAGAGGAGGAAGACCGGGGCCAGGGGTGGAGAGGGCCGACTGGAGTTTCACCGCTAAGGTAGCTGATTACAAAAAGGTGGAATGGGCCGAAGGGTCCTTTTCCCCCTTTAAAACACCAGGGGCGGATGGTATTTATCCAGCGCTTTTACAAAAAGGCATTGATTTGGTCGTCCCTCTTCTGACGAAATTATTTAGGGCAAGTAGAGCCCTTAAACACGTGCGGCGATAGGCGCACGTGCGGCCTGACAAGAGCAAATAGATGGACTCCGGGGACTAAACACACTAGACTCCCGAGTGATATCAGCACAATTCCGATTCTACAGATGAGGCAAGATAAAATAACAAAACGCTTCAACTTTGCCAAGGCTTTCCACGTCTATATCCCAAGTAGGGATGTTGGAAAGAAAATGGTAACCCGCTCCTCCAGTGGGAAATCTGGTATACGGATGGCTCCAGGGGAGAGGGAGGGTCAGGAGCAGGAATTTATGACAGTAAGAGAGGGAAAGGGATAGGGATCACACTTGGGCGACATGCTACTGTCTTTCAAGCGGAGGTCCTGGCCGTCCTTCGCTGTGCTGAAACACTAATAGAGGAAAACGCTGCTGGCAGACAGATCACGATCTGTTCGGACAGCCAAGCGACACTAACTTCAATAGGGAAACCAGACATAACATCAGAACTGGTTTGGGAATGCAAAAAGGCATTAAACCAGCTTGCAGAAAGAAACAAAGTGGCTCTTATATGGGTCCCTGGTCCCACAGGGATCAACGGCAACGAAAAGGCGGACCAGTTGGCAAAGTGCGGCGCAGCGAGCGAATTCGTAGGACCGGAACCGGT
Source organism: Andricus quercusramuli (assembly GCA_932178445.1). Classification (NCBI taxonomy): domain Eukaryota; kingdom Metazoa; phylum Arthropoda; class Insecta; order Hymenoptera; family Cynipidae; genus Andricus; species Andricus quercusramuli. The sequence continues at coordinate 159,241 of CAKNXH010062522.1, forward strand.
ACTGGGAATAGCGTCTTGCAGTGTCGGGATGGCTATTAAAAACTGGATCCGAACAAAACACTGGGAATACTGGGAACAAACCAAGGGTTGTCGTCAAGCGAAATCCATCCTGGGGTATACCTATAGGATGGACAGAGCCAGGGAAATCCTGAGTTTACCCAAGAAAGGCATAAGGACAGTGGTACGGACCCTGACAGGGCACAATCACTTGAACTATCATATGCACAAAATGGGGTATAGCCCCACGACGGAGTGCAGGAGGTGCGGCAGGGATGACGAAACATCCCTGCATGTATTATGCCAGTGCCCGGCATTGGCTAGGCTCAGGAAACAGACCCTCGGAGTCCACTTTATGGAAACAGGAAATCGAAACGCGATCGGTGGTCGACATACTAGGCTTCGTCAAGAGGTCTGGGGCGACTGCTGAGAGTGAAGAAGTAAGGGTGTGGCACAATAGGCTTTATAGCTTGAGCGCTAGGGGAGTTCTCCATGAATTTCCCGCCCGTCTTAAACCTAACCTAAATTGCAAATTATACGATTTTCTGTAATTCAACCAATTCCATTTTAACTGAAAAATTGAAACCTTTCAGAGGGAAAAATTAAAAGTTCAGCGTTCAACATGAAAATTCGAAATTTTAAAATTGTAACCATTCGTAGTACTTCTTTATTATCATTCATTCTTGAAAATTTCCAGTCAATTCGAAATTACTATATATTTACATCTAAACTTATTAAATTAAAAACTATCAGGGATTTTAGAACGAAATTTGAAAATATTTAATAACGGAATTGTCCCCACATTTTGAACGGCTGTATAGAACAATAGCTACCTAAAATATTCTAATTGCGCGTTGTCATTTGTCATTTTAAATACATGGGTAATTTCCAAAAATAATAAATTTTTTCTAAAATTATCTCAGTATAGTTCTGATATAAAAGCACAATTTAGTAAAGTTTAACCATTTTAGACGACTGTCTTTAGAAATTATAAATAAAAAAGCACGCAAAATGTCTTGTCATTCACCTGTCCCAAACTTCAAATTTAAAATAAAAAATGGCTAAATAACATTAACACCATTTAAGAAATATTTTCCACAGATCTCGCTTATACAGAGCTGAGAAAGATAAGTATATAAGTAGTTTTAGATACTTCTAATTTATATATGTATATATTTGTATTATGTATATACGCATGTATGTATGTAAATTATATTTTACTCATTCGGTATATTGCAAAAGAAAGTTGAAATTTGTCTAATAATAAAAACAAATTAAAAAATCAATGACATAGTTTTCTTTAAGGGCATGCGATACAGCCAAATACCTACATTACCGACCTCACTTTTTCAATTTTCCGAATTTTTTTTTAATCTGAGAACTTTTTTTTGTAAAAAAAATATCGGGCTGAAACTTTGGAAAATGTATGAGAAGACAATAAACTACGTTTACGTACCTTATTCGGGGAAGAACTTCGCAAAAAATTATTTTTGAATAAATTAAAACTGGGTGCATTTTTTGAACCTAAGAACTTTTTTTATAAGTAAAATATCGGATTCAAACTTTGAGAAATGCGAAAGCCGACAGTAAAGTACGTTTATGTACATCATTTGAGTATAAAAGATGCAAGAAAGAAAAATTCCAACTAAGTGTCAACTCCGGTTCCGCTTGCCAGTTTGGTCGGTATTTGCGATGGGCACGACAATGCGAAGTCTGGCGGCCACTAATCGAGGCTCTATCAGCTGGCTCGTCTACATCTGAAATATGGGGTCTACGCTGTCAAAGATTGATGATGCGTTGTTCTTACAATAATATTTTTTGAAAGTTGTGTCCAGCATAAAAGTTGAGTGAAATATGTTGTTTCAATGTTGAATTATGTAAGTATTGAAATCGCTATTGGCCTCGCTCAGTGGCCGCCATACTTCGCATTTTCGTGCTCATCGCGAATACCGACCGAACTGGCAAGCGTTGTTGACATTTTGTTGGAATTTTTCTTTCTTGCATCTTTTATACTCAAATGATGTACATAAACGTACTTCACGGCCGGCTCTTGCATTTTTCAAAGTTTGAAGCCGATATTTCACTTATAAAAAAAGTTCAGCCCTATATTTACTTACAAAAAAAGTTCTTAGATTAAAAAAAAAATTTGGAAAATTGAAAAAGTGAGGTCGGTAATGTAGGTATTTGGCTGTGTCACATGCCCTTAAATGAAAAAATACAGTTTCAGTATTTGAATAGAATTTGGGGGTGGGGCTAGGGCGCCATTTTACTAAATAGTCTAGGGGCGCCAGTTTGCTTAAGCCGGCCCTGTTTGGGACCAATCTTATGCAATATTTTCATGAATGATACAATTCATGTGATAACATGGGCGAGATTTTTGCTATATGCGGATGATTTAAGACTATTCATTGAAATTAGATCTATAAGTGATGCTCAAATGCTCCAGGAAGATTTAAATGATATTGTAATTTGGTGCGAAAATAATGGTATGACTTTTTATTTTTCGAAATGTTCAAGTATGACCTTCTCACGATAACTGAGTAAAATCTCTTTGACGTACAGCATAGATAATTTCCCACTTCAGAAAGTTTCCGTTGTTAAGGACGTAGCAGTATCCCAGATAGCAAGCGTGCGACGCACCTTACTCGCACTGCATGCGAGGCACGCCATGCGTGCCGAAACGCAGCGTTATCGCTCGCACTTCGTGCAGGCACATATGTGCGAGGCATATGAGTCGCATATCGTGATAGGTGAATTATTGAACAAAAATAATATGAATTATTAATACTGTAAAACTACCACGAATTTCAAACATTTTCCTAATATTAAAAAGATGTAAAATATAAATTTTAATTTTAGAAACATATTTGTATTTTTATTGGACCGACAATTTATAAATTACTAAAAAGAAACAAATCTTTGCAAGTTCGATATTAGACAACTATGTGTTCGTTATTTTCATTATTTAAACAGATTATCTCAAATTTATTTTACCCTGCTCATTCTATATTTACGGATCAGGGTTTAAATAAAAGCAGTTCCAAGTTACCGCCTGATCACGTGGCAAGAAACATCCATACAACATGGTGTTCCTTTCGGTTGCGGTGGTTAGGCTAGGTCTTTTATCGATTCGTTATTGAATGTTGACAATTTGCAGTCTTCTTGTTCGTGGGCACTTATATATATTTCATAATTTATACGTACGTACAATTTATTTCTGAGTGCAAACGGTTTTCCTGTTCAGTTTATTTTATATTTCGTTTGATATTTTGATACTCATATTTTGTAATGTATCGATTGGATCATTTTGACTCGCAATGTATTTTTTTAAGTGAAAAGAGAGAAATAATTTCTAAACATTGCTATATGTTTATCCAAACCTGTATAGCAAATAAGACAACACTTTATTTCATAATTGACATAAATCCAGTCAGAGTTACGTGAAATTCTGAAAATATTGATTAAATAGTTACACATAACCTCAATTTCTGGTGCGGTAAACAAAACACCGCCGTAGATTGCACTTTTCAAAATCGAAATAAGTAGAAAATATACATTGAACATACTGAAAAATTTCCCTACTATGCATTCTCCCGATTATAGTAGAGAACGCGCAGTTTTCGAAATTATGAAGAGATTCAAGACAAGGTAGATAAAGAATATTTTGTTTTTTCCCATTTCTCCTGCAACAAAATTTTTGTTTCAAAACGCTTTCGCACGAAACTTTTTTTGTTCATCCTGTTACCTGCCTTTTATTCAACAATCTACATTTAAATATTATACATATAAATACCGTTCGCAAGAACCTGCAACGTGTACTCGCACTATACCAGCACGACGTGATATCTGCACGACGTGCGACGCACCTGTCACGCATATGAGGACGCATCTGCGTCATCGCTTGCGTGCACGCCGTGTGACAAAACCCGCACGCGTGCGACGCATGTGCGTCGCACTATGCGCGCATATTGCTATCTGGGATGGTTCGATCGACAGCTAATCTTCGTTTCGCACTTAGAAAAAATTGTGTCTAAAGCTCTGAGAACGTTGGGATTTATCTTGCGCTTCGCAACCGATTTCCGATGAGACTCAACTTTCAAAATCCTCTGTACGTCAACTGTAAGGCCAATACTCGAGTATGCGTCTATAGTCTGGAACCCATACTCTGATGTTCACAAAAAGAAACTAGAATCAATACAAAATCGTTTTCTGAAATCAGTAGCTTATAAATTGCGAATATCTAGAGTTTCAGAATATTTGACTATAACTTCTGAAATGATCGGACTCGAATCTCTTGATAAGAGGAGGAAACAGTCAGGACTTATTTTCCTATACAAACTGTTAAATAGTCTTATGGATTGTTTCAAATTACTTGAACAGGTATCAATAAACGTTCCTCCTAAAGAACTAAGGCATTCCTATAAATTTAATTTCTCAATACCTGATCATAAAACCGAGTATGGCTTTTACACTTCAGTCTCGGATATATGCAGCATTTTCAATGAGAAACTCTCAGATTGTCAAGATATTAATATATTTGGTAGATCACTTGATACCTTCGTATCAACTTTAAAGCGAATAGTTTAAATAAATATTATTTAACTAAGAGTGTTAGTTATTTAATGACGGACTGGCGTGGGGCAGCGAAGGGATCACATTGAGTCATGTCGAAGTCGACTAACAAGACACCAGAATATGTATCACCATGATTATGAAAAAACCTTTAAATACCTGTTGTTCGAATTTAATCCAAAACTAAGAGTACTTAAAAACGTTCATCCAAATTTCACTGGAAGCCGGATATGAACCGACACCTCGTCTATCCACCAAAGGTGCATCACTCGATTCAGCTATCCCAGCAGATACTCATTTTGAACCCAAAAAAGGTTTTGGGTTTTTGTAGAAAATTGGCACAGATGTAACCTCCGGAAGCTACGACCACGATCGTTCACCCAACGATCAATCCCGACGCAAATGGAGGTGATACGTCGTCCGACTCGTCACTCCCCACAACACCAGGAGTTGATCGAGTCGGGAAATCACTGCACAAACACTTAAAGCACTGAAGGTGGCGTTAACCTTTAACTACTTAACTGCCCGAAACATCCATAAGAATCATTGGACTTCAAACCGTTGCGACACTGGATCAGTAGCCACACTTGCCTACACCTTGAGGAATACTGAGAAGCCAAAAAAAAAGGGTACCAATTCTCAACAAGGGAGGTTCACACTACCATCCGACTCCCCACTCCCACCAAAGGGAAAGCGCCTGCAACTTAAAGACCAGAGAGAGACCCTCAAGGAGAAAGAGCACTGGGCGAAAACCACTTGATTAACAACGAAACCTTGAAGGTCACTCAAACAAGAATAACAACATCAAATAAATTATTATCAAAGAGATTTCTTATGCTCTTTAGCAAAGATGGCTACTCGACAATATAAGCTAAAATTCTAATTATCAGTCAATCTATATATAATACTGAAGTGTTATCTTTTTCTTATATTGTTTATCAGAACATTTACAAAACTCCATCAACAAAGGTGTTTACCGCAAATAAATATAAATATCAATATCAATATTATTATTTCTTCAGTGGAATGTTTATTAACATTTGTTAATTAATTTGTGAAGTTTTAAACAAATTCCATTTGTCCTGTTGTATTCGTCACGTACTGGGAGGGTAGACTGGTTTACAGTAGTTGGCCGCCACAAACCCGAAACCCTTTATAAAATTGTCATCAAATTATTAACACGTTTTTTAATTTATGAATTTTCTCATTATATATATTTTTTACTTATAAATTATATATCAATATACTATTCTGAAGTGGAATTCGAAAATGTTGTCTGTTTTGGTGTATCTCATTCCACTGACGAGATACATTATATTCATTCCAATTTTAAACTTTTCAAAGAAAACTTAGATATCTAAAATTATCGAAACCCGTAAATTCTGAATTTCTAACTTTTGCCGAGGGAATTTCAAGATTGTACAAGTTTTATTTTTTAATCCCTTTTAGCTGGTCTGCTTGGTAGCCTATTCGCAGGTATAAAGGGAACTTCTGCAGTAGGGTGACCAGATTCTCTGCTCACTAATGTATGTACCTCACGCTACTCGCTCGGATACTTTTTGACCTCGCGCTTCGCGCTCGGCTTTCTTCGATTTTCGCACAGCGTGCTCGGCTAAGATAAAAAGAAAAGGTTTACTCGCAAATATTATAAAACAGACAAAACCTCTACGTTTTAAGTGAATGTTAAATTTGTTTTAATTTTAGATTAAAAAGAAAGTTTACTTACTTAAGGCTCTATCGGCCTTAAGGCACACATTCTCATCACAATACCCACAGACTTTTTGAAGTCCAAAGAAAAACGCTTAATTGCTTAAGAAACAGCTTTGGTTAAACTTACTGAAAATGCTACCAAAAAAGCGAAAATTTCGTTTCTGGTCAAACAGTGCTTGTTTTATTCATAGAAAACTATATTATTTTCTTTTACATAAAACCAATACCTTCTCATTAAGATGAAAACATAAAAATTTGATTTTTTCTTTATTTTGTCATGTCACTTTTCACGATTAATTTTGATTGTCACTACAGACGAAGCTGACGAGACACTCTATGCACACCTATATGTCGCGTTTGACCAATTCGTGCCTTTCAAAATAATTGAAGCGTCTACCTACCCGTTCTGGTTCCGCAATGAATTAAAAAACTAGTAACTGATAAGAAAGTAGCCAATCTTACTCATAAGAAATCACGTAAACTAGTAGATTACATTCTTTTCTCAGGTCTCAGAGCTCAGTGCAAAACTTTATCCGATTACTGCTATGAAGAATATATTACAGATACTGAAAATAGTATAATAGCGAACCCTTAATTCTTCTGGGCCTATGTCAATGCTACACGCAAAAACGCTAATATCCCGAATCAGATGTCACTAGGGGATGAGCATGCTAACACCTGTGAAGGCATTGCCGGGCTTTTCGCAAAATATTTTAAATCTGTATATATCGATCCTAGCACTAGTGAGCCCCATTTCGATATGGCAAAAACTATAGATTTCTCGAACTTACAAATTAGCCGGGAAGAGATGAATTCAAGTTACTCAAGTTTTTCAAGAACTCAAGTTACTTGAACTCGACGTAAACAAGGGTACTGGATCAGACGGAGTACCCCCCGCTGTCTTGAAATCTTGCTGTTCTTCACTCATGGTGCCGTTGCACATTTTGTTTAAAAAGTCTATCGCGGAAGGGCATTTCCCATTTGATTGGAAAAAAGGCATCGTAGTTCCGATCTACAAAAGTGGAAATCGGAACGAAGTTGCCAACTATCGGCCCATAACTATTCTTAATGCGATCCCGAAGGTATTTGAAGCATTGTACACTATAAATTGTACCGAGCTTGTGCTAATATCATTGCAGAGGAACAGCATGGTTTCATGAAGAGGAGATCCACAACTACAAACCTATGCGTTCACACGCACTATCTTGCAGCAAACTAGAGTCGGATGATCAGGTGGATGCAGTCTATGCAGATTTCTCTAACGCCTTCGACAAAGTCGATCATAACATTCTCGTTGCAAAGCTTGGAGAACTTGGTGTCTCTGGAAAAATGCTCTCATGGTTAGCGAGTTATATAAGAGTTATATAAGAAGCATATTATGCAACCTCCGGAGTACCACAAGTATCGCACCTTGGCCCGCTCATGTACCTCCTCTATGCTATTCTATCAGGAGCAGCTAGGAAAGGTACGCTTTGGAGGGGAGTCGGTGGAAGAGATATGGAAGGATCTGAAAGAGAAGGTGAAAGGATGTGTGCAAAAGAAGGTATTTAGAAAGAAGAAGAAAGCAATGGTTAAGCCGTGGTGGTATAGGGAATGTAAAAAGATGAAAAGGAAGGTGAAGAGGAAGTACGAGAAGTGGCAAGAGGGCAATGCGAGAAGGGAGGAGTACGTAGAGATGAGGAAGGGCTTAAGATTGATGTGTAAGAAGAAAGAATAGGAAAAGGAGAAAGATCTGGAAGAGGAGTTAGCAAATGTTAAGACAGAGGGGGACGTCTGGAAGATAATAAATAGGTTTAGGAAGCGTAGGGTGGGGGTCAGCGAGAAGATAGGGAGTGAGGAGTGGAGGGAATTTCTTAAAGAATTATTCCAGGGCTCAGATTCAAGGAAGACGGATGGGGGAAGTAGAAGAACGGGGGAGGCAGAGATGGAGGAGTTGAATGACGAGGAGATAGAGAAGCACATACGGCAGTTGAAAAGGTCAAAAGCAGCAGAGCTGGAGGGGGTAGAGAACGAAGCATGACTGTTTAGTACACAAGAGGTTAGGGAGAGGCTGAAGGAGGTAGTGAAGAAAGTATGGAAGGGCGAGGGATTTCCAGGAGCGAGAAGAGAAGGGTTAATAGTGCCACTGCATAAGAAAGGGGATAGAGATAGACAGGAAAATTATAGAGGGATTACGCTAATGAATACAGCGTATAAAGTTTACGCGATGGTGGTAGCAGAGAGACTGCGGAAGGATGTCGAGGGGAAAGGAATATTGCCGGAGACGCAGGCGGGATTTAGGGCGGGTAGGGGTACTATCGACAATATATACGTTCTGCAGCACGTGGTGGATAGAGAATTAGCGAAGAGGGGGACGAGAGTGTACGTGTTTTTTGTGGATCTCAAAGGCGCATTTCCGTCGGTGGATAGGGGGAGGTTGTGGGAGGCGGTGGAGGATAGGGGAGTAGAGAGGGGCCTAATTGAAAGCGTAAGAGAGATATATGAAGAGACCAAAGACAAGGTAAGAGGAGGGGAGGGGATTTCGGAGGGATTCTGGATGGATAGGTGGTTAAGGCAAGGGTGTCCTCTGAGCCCAATTCTTTTTGCGATTTTAATTGCGGATATGGCAAGTAAGCTGGAGGCCGGGGTGGTAGGAGGAGTCAGGATAGGAGGGGTTAGAATTTGGTCACTAGCGTATGCAGATGACATAGTGTTGCTGGCAAATAGCGAGGAGGCCTTAAAGGAGATGATGAAGAGGTTGAGAAGATACCTGGATAAGAAGGGGTTAGAGTTGAATGCGGAAAAGTTCAAGGTTATGGTGTTCAGAAAAGGAGGGGGAAGGGATAAAGGAGGAGAGTGGAAGTGGAAGGGAAAGGAGGTGCAGGAGGTGAAAGAGTTTGTGTACTTGGGCTTCGTGTTTCGGAGGAATGGGGGAGTGGATGGTCACATAAAAGAGAGAGTGAGGAGGGCAAATGTGGTGATGAGGCAGGTGTGGGGGTTGGGAAAAATGCTATTCGCAGATGATTTTGGACGGAGAATGAAATTGTTTGATTCGCTAGTGATGAGTGTGCTATTGTATGGAGTGGAGGTGTGGGGGTAGAAGGAAAGTGAAGAGGTAAATAGAACGCAGGAGAGGTATGTAAAGTGGACCCTGGGGTTGGCAAGGAACACGCCTAAGTATATTGTCAGGAGGGAGGCGGGGAGATACAAGTGTAGGGATTCTAGCAGGGGGCAGGGCGTGTAAATATGAGAAGAAATTTTTGGAAGAGGGGGGAAGTAGGCTGGTTAGGGAGTGTTGGTGGGAGAAGGAGAACAAGAGAGGGGGTGGGAAGATGGAGACTGAGAGGGAAAGATATTTTGAAATGAATGGACTGCAGATGGATGAAGTGAGAAGGATGCACGAGGAAGGAAGGAAGGTTTATGACTTGGTTAAGCAAAACGGCATGGAGAGAGAGAGAAGACAGAGGGGGGAAGAGAGAATAAGAGAGTCAAGGTTTAACGGGAACTATGCGTGGATTATGCCAAGGCCAAAAGCGCAATATTTATGTGAGAAAGGAGAGAGAGGAAGTCAGGAGCTTATAGCGAGGATAAGGTGTGGATGCATGGAGGGTTTCAATAGGTTCTGGCTCTCTCGGGAGAAGGAGATGTGTGAACTGTGTGGAAAGAGGGATGCAAGAGTGGAGCACGGGTTGGAGGAGTGCGTGGAGGTGGAAAGAAGTGAGATGAGCATGGAGGTATTGTTGCATGGAAAGGGGGAAAAAAGGGCAGTAGCATGAGTGAAGGGAGTGTTGGGTAAGATGAAGATGAAGAGAAGGAAGGAGGAAGAGGAATGGAGACGGAAAGATTGTAAATAGGAGAGAAAGTAGATATAAGTAAGATGTAAATATTGTAAATAGTAGATAAGTAGTAGGTATTAGAGCGAAAACAGAGGTTGGCAAGCGAGGCAATGCGAAAAAAGTAGGGACATGCGAGCAAGGCGAGGCGAAGCGAGGAAGGCAAGGTAATAAGAGCGTGCGGCTTAGAGATAAGGAATGGATGGATGTTAGTTTTTAAGGGTTAGCTTTTTAAAAAATCTGTAAAAACGGAAGTGTAAGCAGGTAAATTTTTTAAGGCCAGCAGGCTGAAAAAGAAACGTTTATCTATCTACAAGGATATTCATTCCGTTTTGGATTGCATCGAGTTGCAAAGCGATCTTGATCGCCTTCAGTCTTGGTGCATCCTAAATAGGATGCCGTTGAACATCAGAAAATGTGTGGTTATAACCTTCTCTAGAAAAAAAATTCACGCTTCGACAAACTTACACACTACGCGGGGATGAGCTTGATAGGGTTACCAGGGTGCGTGACCTGGGCCTCCTTTTTGACAACTCCCTGTCATTTAACGACCTAGCGTCGGACGCGATCAATAAAGCTCTAAGATCTCTGGGCTTTGTCACGAGAAATGCTACTAAATTCAGGAATCCGCTAACCCTGAAAACTCTTTTTTTCTCACTAGTCAGGCCTTACCTCGAATATGCATCTGTAATATGGTTGCCTTGTTATGGCATCTGCAAAGTGAGACTTGAGCGAGTTCAGAATCGATTTTTGCGATTTACAGCAAAACAACTTGGAATGCCCATGGCAAGATTTGACCATGACTACATCGGGATAAGAACGCTACTAAATGTTCAGCTAATCTCAGAACGATTCCTGTTCGCCGATTTGTATTTTCTCTATAATGTCATCAACAACTATGTAGATTGTCCAAGAATTTTGTCAGAAATAAAATTTAATGTACCATCGAAAGCGACAAGAAAAAGAAGAACGAGACGCAATCATTATTGTACACTACTCAAATCGGGACATCATCGTACGAACTATGAGGCAAACACAGCGTTGACCAGAATTTGCAGAGAAGCGAACAGATTTAGTAATGAACTTGACTTTTTTGAGGTCTCATCGTTTCGATTTCTACTAGCTTTACGACAAGTGATAAATACCAGCGATAATAGCGCGGCCTAGGACGAGCGTAATTAGCATTAAGACATTTCAGTCAATTACAATTAATGTATTATGTACCTAAAAAGCATAGCCCGTTCACTGTGCAAATAAATAAATAAATGAATTAAAACAAAAACTAAGAGTCTTATAAAAAAATAATTAACAACAAATTTGTAGATCTTTCTTGGATGGATAATTTTTGTCTAATCATCTTTTTTCGTATCTTGCATAGTCTGAAAGCGAAATGGAATTTTTTATTTTATTTTTTATATGTTTCATCGGGTTAAAATTAGAATTTTTTGATTTTTCAAGAAAATTCAAAAAGTTGTTATGATAATCTTGTAGGGCTCGCAAAAAGCAACGTTTTTCTTTTCTTTACTTTTTTTCATATCGTGCGTTTTTTGGCTTAGAATGTTGATTTCCGTTAGTTTCTTTGGATTTTGAAAATGCTATAACTCTGATAGTTTCCTTTTTGTCGAAAAAAGTCCCGAAGATAAATTGTTCAGATTTTTGACTAAGAATTGCCGTACATAGAATTTTGAAGTTTTGACAAAAAAATGATTTCAAACATTTTGAAAATGCTCTAACTTTTTGAATTTTTATCAAAAATATCTGGCTAACAAACTTGTCCTTTTCTTTTAGGGCTTAAAAAATGTGCCAAATCTTAATCTAATCTGATCAATTTTTCGAAAGTTATCGTGCCTACAGATAGACAGACTACAGACACCTTGGTAAAAATCGTTTTTTCTAGCTCAGGGGGTCTCAAAACGTGGATATTTGATGAAAACTGACCAAGTCAAATTTTACATGAAACTAATACCTTCTCATTAGGATGAGAATGTAAAAAAGGATCGGTTAGGTTGGGTTTGAACAAAAAATGACGGACATGAAATTTTACATGAATGACGGACTGACGGACAAGAAGCCGAAATGACGGACGTGTCCGTCAAATAACGGACGTCTGGTCACCCTATTCTACAGGCATTTAAAACTGGAATCTGAGTAGCGTTAAACGAGCAGCACTGAAAGGGCCCACAGTGGACCTTTCTTGAAATTCTGTCTCAAAGTCGTAGAACTTTGGATCGGAATGACCTAGAGAGATATTTTTTTTAATTGAAGAAAAAACCTTTTCGAATATAGAAAAATTATAGAGAAAGTAAAGAAAAACTGTGACTTCAAAAATCTATGTTGAAGATGGAATTTTTGGCCAAAAAAAATCGTTTATTGAATACCAAAAACGCTTAGATTTCGCATTTTATGTGCTATACATGTTTTTATATAGATTTTTGCATGCACAATCCGAATCTGTCATGTAAATCGTTGTAAGACAAAATCCAAAATGGCGGAACCAATATGGCAGACTAAAATTGTAAAACGAAACCGATTTGTCTAAAATTTGCGACAAGGTGGTTTTTCAGGTCGCTGATTACAAATCCAAGGTCAAAATTTGAAAATTCAAAATTGCGGATCTAATATGGCGGACCAAAATTGTAAAAGTAAACCGATTTTACTAAAATTTGCTACAAGGGGGTTTTTCGGGTCGCTGATTTCAAATGCAGGGTCAAAATGGTAAAATTAAAAAACGCGGATCCAATATGGCGGACCAACATTGTAAAAGCAAACCGATTTGACTGAAGAATGCAACTCGGGGGGGTTTCGGATCGCAGTTTTTTAAATCCAGGGTCAAAATTAAAAAATGCAAAATGGCGGATCCAATATGGCGGACCAAAATTGTAAAAGGAAACAGATTTGACTAAAATTTGCTACAAGGGGGTTTTTCGGGTCGCTGATTTCAAATCCGGGGTCAAAATTGGAACATTCAAAATGGCGGATCCAATATGGTGGACCAAAATTATAGAACAAAATTTATTTGACTTAAAATAGCCTATCGGAGCGTTTGCAGGTGGCTGATTTGAAATCCAAAATCAAAATACCAGAAATTGAAAAAGCGGTCAAATCTGTTTTTTTACACAATTTTGGTCCACCATTTTGTGTTTTTAAATTTTGACCCCGGATTTGAAATCAGCGACCCGAAAAACCCCCGCATAGCCAATTTTAGTCACATCAGTTTCCTTTTACAATTTAGGTCCACCATAATGGATCCGACATTTTTAATTTTTTAATTTTGACCTTGGATTTGTAATCAGCGACGTGAAAAACCACCTTGTAGCAAATTTTAGTCAAATCGGTTTCGTTTTACAATTTCAGTCTGCCATATTGGCTCCGCCATTTTGGATTTTGTCTTACAACGATTTACATGTCAGATTCGGATTGAGCATGCAAAAATCTATATAAAAACATGTAAAGCACATAAAATGTAAAATCCAACTGTTTTTGGTATTCAATAAACGATTTTTTTTGCCAAAAATTCCATCTTCAACACGGATTTTCAAGGTCACAATTTTTTTTTCACTTTCTCTATAATTTATCTATATTCGGAAAGGTTTTTTTTTATTTAAAAAAAAAATGTATCCCTCTAGGCCATTCCGATCCAAAGTTCTACGATTTTGAGACAGAATTTCAAAAAAGGTCCACTGTGCGGCACTGAGCAGTGCCGTGCAATCGGCATGGTAATAGCACGGAAAGTGCCTGGAACGTCCTGCAGGAACCTTAGGAGCGTTCCAGCCACGCATAAAATGTCAGTCTCTTTGAAGCATTCCACTGGGACCTGGAGGGGACTTAACGTTATTACTACTGTTAACAATAAATATCGCGTAAATCATAAAAGATAGGTAAAAATCGATGTCAGTTTATGATATATAAGGATGTCACAGTATACACCAGGGCTCTACAGAAGGCAGTCATTTACTGCAAAGACTGCCAGTGGCAGTCTAGAGACTAGGTCAAACAGGCCCCAATAAGTTTTCGTAGAACTGGTCCCCTTCGTATCGTCCCTAATCCTTCACGGTAAATTACAGTTTAAAATGAAAAAATGATATATATGTATTGCGAATTCAAGCAGAAAAAAATCAGACCCTTTGTTGTGAACAATGAGCCATAGCCGTCACCCTTCCCAGGATTCCCGGAAACCAAAGAAAAAAATGACAGAAAACTTCCTGGCAGTCAGACACTTGTCGTGGGAGCCAACACCCGCTGAAAGTGATGAGCCCTGGTATACACGTTTCGGGCTATTAGGGTAAATTCTAAGGTCCACAGGGTGCGTTTCGGTGAATCACTCGAAATCAAATACACGGCATGAGCAATCTCCCACCTCATGTCAGCTTCAATACAAGGATGCCCGCAACTATTCCACGTGAGATCGTCAAATTCGAATAGCGAATACTAGCACCTCTTGCGGAAAAATGTTGCAACATCCCCATTGAAAAACCCTGTACGGGGTCCCGTGATTGTTCACGCCCTAATAGCACGAAACGTTCCTGGAACGTTCCCGGGACGTGTAAAATGTCCGCCGCTTGGGAACATTCCAAACATAAATTAACGTTATTGTTATTATTATCAATAAATAACGCGTAAACCGTAAGTGATAGGTCAAAATCGACGTCAATTTATGATACGGATATCATATTATAGTGTAGTATATGCGGTACTCAAAACTCAAAAATGACATCCAAAATTCTCAAAAATCTTACGATTACCTATCTCTTACGGAACGTTGCGCGCTATTAGGGCGTGTTTCTTTGTCAGAACTATGACCGGATCTCGTACAAGAAACATTACGGGTTCAGCATAGGAAATTGAGACACGAACTTGTACACAAACATGTACAGGAGCATGCAAGAAACGAGGGAACCCTTACGGGAACGTTTACACGTCCTAAGTGGCCACGAATGAACATGTAGGAGATCCTGTAAAGAATCTAGCACGGTTTCCTCCGGATCGGCAGAATTTTATTGTCATTAATTTGATGATGTGAAGGAACATGGATAATTATCTGCAGTACCTTGCCTTTTTTATAACCTTGAAGATCCAACTCACTAGCGAGAGAGAAGCCTTAGAGCACCCTGGCGGATCAGTTTTACTAGGGTTCCTGTACAGGAATCTATAGACGATTTCGTACCGAATTCTGTACATGAACCCTATTGAAACTAATCCACCAGGGTGCGCTACGATCTAGCTCTCTCGCTAGTCAGTTGAATCTACAAGGGTATAAAGAGAGACAATGAATTAAAGATATGTATGATTGTTCATGATTGATGATTGAGAGTCGGCAATGGACCTTCGTTGACGTAGTACTCTCAGCTTGCATTTTTTACTAAAATAAAGATCAGCCCTTTTCAGGGCCTCTAAGTTTATTTTACGAGGGATTTCTGTTTTGTCAAAAAACATGATCTTCTCCCTATAGCTAGAATCAGTTCTGTTAGATTGTTTGATGCTCATGATAGATTGATAGATTCTGGTCTATCAGACGCATCAAATTGATCGAATACCAAATCTGCGCTCTGTGACACCAATGTCACAGAGCTCAAACCCCGTAAGGATGGAAGAAGATAACAACAGCAACTTCTCCATCGTCACTTCCAGGAGCAAGAAGCGTAAGCTCGCCAAGCAGTCCGTCGACTCCTCCGACAGTACCTGCAGTGACCAGGAAACGGTCACCTCCATCATAGGTACCAGTAAGACGTCAAGAACGTCAGTGGTAAGCGCACCACTATCTAATAGGCATACAGCCATCGACAAACCCCAACCCAAAAATTCGACTACAGCAAAAGCATCTGCTGCCCCGGGTAAAATACCTCCAAGTAACGTCATCATAGACGAAATAAGCCACCCCTACTCAGTGCTTCACAATCTATTAAAAAGTGCGACTAACTACAAACCCGTAGTCTATAACATCGGGTCAGACGTATATTCCGTTCGGGTTTCCTACATAGATGACTACCACACCATAAGCAGTAATCTGGAAAAGGAAGGTTTCCAGTATTACTTGTATAAGAATATAACTTCGTCCCCTATTAAACTAGTAATTAGGAACATTCCTATCTCTTTCCCTGATGATTCAGTGCTGGCTGAACTCAAGGAAGAAGGATATTCAATTACTTCGGTCTCTCGCATGAGAAGCCGACAAAATAAAAAACCCATGCCCATGCTTTTGGTAACTGTACCTAATACCCCATAAGCAAAAGAATTGCTCAAATTACAGTCACTTGCTTTTATCAAAATAAAAGTGGAGCCATATGTTAAGCCTAAAGAAACTTCTCAGTGCTTCAATTGCCAGAGATTTCATCATGTTTCTGACATGCACCATGCTACCCCACGCTGTGTCAAATGTGGGGCTTCGCATAGCACCGCCAGCTGCAAACAAGATGCACAGGCACCGGCCACCTGTACTAACTGTGCTGAAAATCACCCAGCAAACTATAGAGGATGCTCTGCCTTTAAGAAAGCTTCTAAAAAGCCAACCAAAATTTCTAAAACTAAAAATATCTTAAAAGAAGCACCTAAGAGCAACCTACTCGCATCTCATGTTTTACAAAACAAAGACACCCAAGAACTTTCACCTTCCGCCAGACACGCGCCACCGCAGAGTACTCCGTTTTACAGCTCTATAGTAGCCTCAGGATCTTCTAAATCTAAAACACATGAGACTAAACCCCAAATTAAACTGCTACCAACAAAACGACAGAACTATCCCCAAATTACAAAGCCTACACCACCTAAAAATCAGGCCCCACCAATCAAACAAACCTCAGGAACCGCATATACTCAAAATGCAACCTCACAAAGCATTAAAATCAACCTAATCAACCTTATAAAAGGAGCCACAACCTTAGCCACCGACATAATGGGAGGTAAAATGAACATGGCCGAAGCTATTTCCTCAACTGCCGAGATTATAAATAACATTCTATCACTTGCTATTGAAAATGCCTACGTTTAATAACAATATTCTAAAAATAATTTTCTGGAACTCTCAGGGTATCATAAAGAAAAGACTCGAACTAGCCACCTACATCTACCAAAATAACATCACTATCTGCATGCTTAGCGAAACGCTGTTACGAGAATCCACAAAATTTAAAATTCGCGGCTACAAAATTTACAGAAATAACACCAACAGAGGAACAGCTATTTTAATTAAAGAAAATATCGTCTCGCTCTACCAGTCTCCCTCTTGAGAACTTGTAACAAATGATTACAAAAAAATATTTAAACTAGCACCCTCGGTAATCGCTGCAGGCGACCTAAATGCCAAACATCTAGCCTGTATTTGTATCTGTAACCACAGTGGGAGTCTGTAACCACAGTGGGAGTCTGTAACCACAGTGGGAGTCTGTAACCCATACGTGGCGCGTCCCCGGGTGGCGGATAGGGGAATGCTCGCTGGAAACAGAGGGTAGGGCTGAAGTAAAATAGGCCCCGCGGACCAAACAGACTGGGTGAAGGACACACCGAGAAAAAACCATGACCGCTTCCTGTTGCGGCCCTGTACCGAGGGTTTCTGCTGAATACGGTCACACTACTCAATAAGCAGTCGCAGGTAATGTCCAGGGATGGTCCCGAAGGAAAAACCTCCAAGCCAAGGCGTTAATCCACCGTGCCGAAGGCTGCATGGCACCAGGGGAGTGGTGTTCCATACGGTATCTCTAGGATAACAGGTCGTCTTCTAGAGTATACAGACCTTACCCCCGCATGCGGGGCTCTGCGGGGGTGGACCTTTATTTCCCTAGCTACTCGTGGGAATTTAAATGGCGCATAATTTACAAATAGGAAATAGGAGTATATGTGAGGAGTTGGGAGCTGACCTGAACGAAGTGGTGGAGATCTCTGATTTCTACCAAAAGACGCCGGCTAGGCAAGACCGAATATCGGCTAAAGCAAATGTGAAGGTTTGTCAAGATCAGTTGAAGGAACTGAAGGTTGTATTGGCAGAAATGCAAGATTTCTGCGATACGAAAAGGAACATGTTCATGCCTATTAGGCATGGACTGAATAAGGCGAGGGAAGTCCTGCAGAGTCTTGATTACAGCATACGCATGGTTAGTGCGTGCTACCAAGACGCGATAAAATACACTGCGAAGGAAGTAGTGAAGAAGCACAAGGCAATGGTCAATGTGTGCAAAGAGACCAGTCAAGGCGGGACTCAAATTCAAGAAGCCGAGGAAGCTCCCACTCCCCATCAGCGGAAGCGTGAGAGGGAGCCCACCTTGAATCCCGTAGAGGCTGGCTCCTCAAAACAAAAGAAGAAGCCGAGGACCCGCAATACCATTGTGGCGTACTCGACTCTGAAGGGCGTGGATGTGGAGGGGATCGCCTCTACACCTGCACACACGAAGAAGGAGAAGCTTAAGAGGGCCCGACCCGAGGCGGTCTTGATAAGACCGGCTGAGGGTTCGAGCTATGCGGAGGTCCTGAGGAACCTCAAACAGAAGGTGAAGCCGGACACCCTTGGTGTAAAAATCAGGGGGGTCAGGCAGACCCGAAGGGGAGAGGTTCTGGTGGAGGTAGGACCGGCTGCGGACGGCAGATCAAAGCTGTCCGCGGCCATTAAGGAAGCAATAGGGAGTAGGGGGAATGTACGCGATCTCGTTCCCCGCATCGAAGTTGAGGTCCTGGACCTCGACCTTATTACGGATGCAGAAGATGTGGAGGCTGCGGTCCGAAAGCTTTTCGGGAAAGCAGCAACGGGAGAGGTGAAGGTTAGCATGGCGAGGAAGGCCTTCAGAGGTAATCTGAGGGCCTTTGTCGAAATGAAGGAGGACCTGGCGAAGAGACTTCTCCGCACGGGACACCTCAAAGTGGGGTGGGTGTCCTGTCGTGTGCGGAAGAAGACAGAGTCTACAAGGTGTTACCGCTGCCTGGGCTTTGACCATATGGCGGCGGGATGCAAGGGTCCGGACCGGACCCAGGCCTGCTGGCGGTGCGGCAAAGAAGGCCATAGGGCAGCGGCGTGCGGAAGTGCGTCGCAGTGCTACCTCTGCGCCGCTAAAGGAGAGAAATCCCGGACGGACCATCTGCCCGGGACTATGAGGTGTTGGTCGTTCCGAGAAGCAGCCTCATCGAGGAAATCTCAAGGACGACCAAGCTAAAGAATATCGCCCAGCCAGGATGCTGAAAGCCGACGCGCCCGGGTTGTGGTATCACCACACCGCTGAGGACGATGCGTGCATCTTGGTCGGGTGATGGTCTGAAGAATGCCAAGCTGGCAGGTAAAAGTAGAAGCCGGAGCACGACTTAATGGCCTTTGGCCTGGGACTCCGAAGCAATGTCTACCGCATTGCTTCGGAGCCCCATGCCAAAAACCTGGGACACTGAAGTAATGCGATAAGCGGTTCCGGAGTCCTGGGTTGGCGGGAAAAGGAGTTAAGGTTTAGTGGGTAGGTGCCGTTTGGTAAGTCCCACACTCACCTTCGTTCCTTGTGGACTGCGCGCCCATGTGTGTATCTCGCGTGTATATATTTTAAATATATATGCGTGAGATGCATATATTGGGCTCGTGGTCCCCAAGGTTCGAATGTGGTTGGTGCATGAGCATTTTTCGTTTTTACTCCTTTAAAAAAAAAAAAAAAAAAAAAAAAAAAAGCCTGGAATAGCAGAACGACTAACAAAATTGGGAAAAAATTATTTGAATTCATAAATGATAAGAATCTCTCAGTTTCAGCACCATACTTGCATACCTTTTTCCCACACAATACAAAACATAAATCTGACCTCATTGACTTCGCAATTACCAAAAACAACTTCTATAATCATGACACTCTAACTATTGACGAATTAGACTCAGACCACCGACCAGTTCTTCTAAGCCTTTTTACTAACTGCAAAAAAGCTCCAGTTACCCCTTGCTATAACTTTGCAAAAGCCAATTGGCAAACATTCAACTCGACCCTAGAAAATCATGTTAATTTCGAACCTTCACTAACAAACACTACATACATCGACGGCGCCATAACTAATCTCACCCCTAGCATAAAAACCGCCATTCACGCTTCAGTCCCCCAGACTACCGTCAACAAATACGATCCCCCTCTCAGCCCCGAGATTGAAGACCTTATCCACACTCGTAATAAACTCAGCCGAACATATCAGAGAACTAAAAGTTGTATTCTTAAAAACATCATTAACCGCCTTCAGAAAACTATTGCAATCAAAGTTCGAGAGCACCGATGTGAAAACTGGAACACGGAAGTCGGTAAGCTTCAAACTAAAGAAAATTTTATATATCGAATGACTAAAGCCCTAACGAAGCCGCGAACTGATATTCCCCCACTCAAAAACCCGGATCAAACGTTTGCGCTTTCTCCTACCGACAAAGCAAATCTCCTAGCAGTAAATTATGAGAGCAACTTCACTCCACATGACGAGCCATTTGATTCGCAACACATCTCCGAATGTAAAAAAATTGTTTCAGACTTTCTAAAAATCCCAAGCACCGATAATTTCAAAGAAGTAACCTACAAGGAAGTATCTAAACGAATTAAAAACACTAAAAATAACAAAGCAACCGGCCCTGATGCTATTTCAAACCTAGTCCTCAAAAAGCTTTCTATCTCGTGCTTAACTCTTTTTGCACTCATCTTCAATGCCTGTATACAACTAGGCTACTTTCCTGAAACTTGGAAAGTAGCTCACATTCTAGTTTTTCAGAAAAAAGGCAAGGATCCATATCATCCAACTAGCTACAGGCCCATTAGCCTTCTTAACACAATGAGCAAAATTTTTGAAAAAATAATACTCGCGTAAACTATCACCTCGAGGAAAACAGCATCCTTAAACCGCAACAATACGGTTTCAGAAAAGGTCACTCTACGGAGCATATGATGCTCAAGCTTACCGAAGCCATTAGCTTGAATTTCAATCGAAGAAAACATACTGGAGCTGTGTTCCTCGATGTAGAAAAAGCCTTTGATAGTGTCTGGCAAGTAGGACTGCTCAGAAAACTAATAAACTACAAATTTCCAAGAGGGCTTATCCATTTTATACATTCCTATCTTTCTAATAGAAAATTCTCAGTCAAAATAGGCCAGACGCTTTCAAAAGAGAAACCCATCCGAGCGGGCGTGCCTCAAGGCAGCGTTCTAGGACCGGTATTCTTTATTATCTACGTAAATGACATCCCTGAGGTTCCCGATGTTTCAATTGGATTGTACGCAGATGATACCGCGATATTCACTTCCTCCTGGTCAGTTCAAAAAAATTTTAAAGTGCTTAACAAAGCTTTTGAAGTCATTGAGGCTTGGGCTAAACTCTGGAGAATAAAAATAAACGTAACAAAATCAGAATCAATTACTTTCTCAGTCAGAAGGCCTGCCAAAATAGATCCACACAAAATGTTTGATGAACGAATAGAATGGAAAAATTCCGTAAAATGCTTAGGGAAGACTTCATAAACGTCTTAATTGGAAGCAGCATATTCAAGAAACTAGAGGGAAAGCTCTCGGGGTTATCTCGCGTTTAAATCCTATTATTAATAGACACTCGAGTCTAAAACCTGAATATGGAATTATGATTTACAAAATGTTTATCCGACCAATCATAACCTATGCCGGCACAATTTGGGGAGGTGCGTCAAAAAGCAATATTAATCACATTCAGATCATTCAAAATAAATTTCTCAGACGTATCACAAAAACCCCTAGATATACCAAGAACTCTGTCCTTCGCAGAGAATTTCAACTACCATACATTTCAGAGTATATCAAAGAAACCGCCACTAAATTCTACGAATTCGCTTTATTATCACCTTTTGAACATATTTCCTCTCTTGGGAAATACGATTTCGATCCGCTTCGCAAACACGCGATGCCAAAAGACTTTCTCACGAAATAAGTCACCCAGGTCGAGGTGGCCTTGCCACCCCTGACCTACTATCTACTTTACTCTTTTTCGACCCCTCTAAACCCTTCCCCCTCTTCTTCTTTTCTGACTTCTATCTTAAAATAAATTAACAGACTTTGTGGTTTTTTCCCGCTTGCGGGCTTTTTTCCCACACATAATAAACGTCAATTTAAATTCCAGTCATGTCAAATTTCTCTCAGATTGTGTAACAATGCCCAAACGGGTAACACACAACAACTTCTTCCAGTTCGATCATTCTTCGGGGAGATCATTAATCGTGAGTGCGCGATTGGCGCGGCTTCGCCGCACCACTCACCCACTCCCGTGCATTGGATCTCACAAGAGGGGGCGATGGTTGGGACCCCCTCATCCCCACCACTTTTTCTTCAAAATATGTATCTATGTTCCTTCACCCTGTATAGTCTCTTGTACTAGATCTGGTCCTAGTCATAGCAAAGGAACGCGTACAGGAATAGTTACGGGTTCCTGTACAGGATTTTCCAACAGGAATAGGTTTGGAGGTTATAAAAATGACTGCGAAAGTACATGGATATGCACAAATTTCCATGTGCATTGGCAGCAATATTTATAAAATCCAAACCTAATTTGTAACGCTTTTCCGCAGGGCTGTTAGTATTCATTACACAGGCCGACAAAATTTGTACCCGAAGACCGGACTACGTGACCCCGAAGAATTTTGGTGTCCTAAAAACGAATCCATTCTCTAGATATTTCTCATACATCAGGTTTTTGAGATATCCTAACCTAAAAGTGCAAAAATGGCTATTTTCAGCCATATTTGAGGCAATATAACATGATTAGAATGGATCGAAAATGGAAGGTAAAAAAGGACCCTATTAGCACGGAATGTTCCTGGAACTTTCGGAACGTTCCCGGGACGTGTGAAATGTCCGCCGCTTGAGAACGTTCCAGGAAAGTTCCAAACATAAATTAACGTTATTCTTATTATTATCATTAAATAACGCGTAAACCATAAGTGATTGGTCAAAATCGATGTCAGTTTATAATACGGATATCATATTAAAGTGTAGTATACTGCCGTCCAAACTAAAAAGATACATAAGTGACAATTTCATGAAAAATTAGTTTTTGGTATCGTTGGATTCGTAAGAGAAAGCTGCGTCTATCTGTGTTAATAAACATTATTAATTATTAATATTTATTGCAAAAAACGATTGTTTATAAATGAGGAAAGTTGAAAAATAAAATATAAAAAGATACACAAAGCACTTTTCGCGTCCTAAAGTTTGTATAAGGCATGTAATACGTCATCAGCATACAAATGAAAAAGAACCTAAAGAACTTTGTGTCTTTTTTGCGTTGTAAAAGTGACTGAGTGCGGAGCAAATTTACAAACGAAAAGAATCGCTTGCCCTTACGTATGTTTTAGCCTTGTGAAATAGCTCGGACTCTGATCGGAAATCCAGGGGAAATAAGTCCCGGCTAAATTCGGCTATACATTAGCGGTGATCGTTCGGGTAACTTCGGGACAGCCGCTGAACACATAGTGTCCCTTACGTATGTTTTGTTGTTGTATTTTGAGGTCGTGATCGAGCTCTCCGATAAAGGCATCGTCCGCAAGTGCCTTTGTGTTCTTTTTGTCTTGTATTTTTGACTTTTCGCGACTATTAAAAAATCTCAAGTCCATTTTCTAATAGAAATTGTTTGAAAAATCAATTTTCTATTGCAAAATATGAAAGAGCACATTATTTTTACCCAAATAGTGTATCTAGATTATTCAAAATTTTATTTGATCTTGGAGTTCTTTGGGCAACTAGTTTTTCTCGATTTTCTCAGTTCGAGTGAGATTGGACTTATGTATCTTTTCAGTTTGTACGGCAGTATATGCGGTACTTAAAACTCAAAAATGGCATCCATTCTTACCTATCTCTTACGGTTTACGAGATAATTGTTGTTAAAAATAACAATAATGGAACGTTCCACTGGACGTTATGAAAATACAAGAATTGTAATTTTTGTTGAAAAACATTTTTTCTTATCTGGAAATACTTTAAATTATTGTGAGAGTGGTCACCAGTAATAATTTCTATAAAACATCAACAATTTTAATATTTATGAATCATTGATAATCTTGTAAGCAAATTAAATAAATTCAAAGCTTTGGCAATTTTTTAAATACATGAAAATTTCGTAACATTTGAAATGGAATAATAACAATTGCTTATTATTAAGTTTATATAGGAATATAGACTGCAAATATCTCTAAACAAAATGGAAAGCAGTTATAGTGTAAAAGAATTATTTTCCAGACCAAAGTGCCGAAGCTTTATGTTTATTTATTTCATTTGTTTACAAAATTAACAATTGTTGCATTTTAACAAATATAATTAAACCCATGTTATTTTCAAGAATATCTGCCTCAATTCAGATGATGAAGGAAAATCCGAAATTGAAAAAAAAAACAATAATTCCAACATTTTCCACAAAAATGGTTTATAAATATCATAATTGTTCATGTTTTGTAGAAATTGTTACTGACGATCACTCTCACAATAATTTAAAGTATTTCCAGATTAGAAATTTTTTTTTCAACAAAAATTACAATATTTTTTAAATATATGATAATTTTGTGAGATTTGAAATTAAATAATAACAATAAATAATATCAATTGCTTATTGTTAATTTTACATTGAAATAGTGACTGCAAATCTCTCTTACAAAAATGTAAAGCAGTTTTGGTGCAACAAACACGCTTTTAAACATAAAATATGTAGTAAAAAAGTTTCAATAAACTTTTGTGTCAAACAAAAAATGGGTCTTCTATAATACTATAGAGGTTTTTGGAGCCCTATTTGCGCTACAAAAATATCCATAAAGGACTTAGTTTTAATTTGGAACAAAAGTTTATAAGAAATTTTCACTACACATTTTATGTACTACAACGCACACTTAATTCAAATTCTTTTGTTGAAAAAAAAAAGAATCTTGAAAAATCGAATTTTGAATTTTCAAAAAAAGGGCTCGATTGACTTTTTTTCATTTCTCACTTAAAACATTCGGGCAACCTCAGAGAATTAAATTCTGCAAAGAAGTGGCGTTGAGTGACAACTTGAAGTTGAAGTTGGTTGAGGCCACGGAGTAATAATAAGGAAGCCAAACTCCATCCATACGTTTTGACTACGGCAATTGCACCTTTATTGACAACCTCAAGCGTGTAATGCCAGCCCTCTAAACCAATGACGCATGCGCACTGCGCTCAACTATCTCTTTTTCTCGCGGGAGAAAAAAGATAGATCGCATGATCTGGACTGAACCTGGCAATAAACGTGAAGTTACCTCAGTCAACACTCGAGGTTGTTTCTACAGCATGATCGGTCTCCTTACTATTACTCCGTGGTTCAGGCTCACCGTGAGGCCCCCGCTATTTATACGCACATTAATACAATTAATCACTCCGAGAAACTAAGAACTGATGTCCTATTTTGAATTCCAACGAATATTCAAATTCAAAGTTCATACAAACATACAGCGTGTCACACAACGGGACCGTTCAAGTATTGTTACAGGCAAAAGGGAGGTGTGTCAGCTTTAGTGCGACGTCTATGCAAGCTACATACTTGAACGGCTCCCTACATGGCTTTGTTATTAAAAGTATTTTTCAAATAGGTTTTTGGTTCCGAATGATCGATCTTTCTTACGATTATTGTAAAAAAATCGAATCCTTATCATAGGAAGCGAGACGACAAGAAGCTTGTATTGGAATCTGAAGTCTTGGGTGCACTAGCGTCGCGAACTCGCGAAACCAGGTAGCATTTGTAAGTTGCTATTTAATTTGTGATTAAAAACAATTTTACCATTGTTTTGAAGTTTCAAACAACTAGTGAATACAAAAAATGAAGATTGATCGGAAACTTAGTGTTCCAAACGGAATTTCCATCGTATTTAGTGAAAAAACACATTTCCGGTTAAAACACTATAAGCTATAATGAACTTTAATTAATACATATAGCAAAAAAATTGATTCAAAATATGCAAAAAATATTAATTATAGACGTTTTGAAATGAAATACGAATTCTAACCTAACTTTTAGGTTAGCTTTTTTTTTTAGATAGTGAATACTTAATGTATAAATTGATACAAATTTATTTTAGGTTTATTTTTATGTTGAGATAAGTTAATTAAAGCTTACACACATGCAACGCTTAGTTTCTGATGAATCTTAATTGTTTTCAATTACTATTCGCTTAAAACTATGTAACGTAGTAACAAAATTGGTTTTCAGCACAAATTAAAATTAATCTTAAAAATTCTACCTGGTTTCGCGAGTTCACATGTTGGCCGCATTGAAAAAATAGATGGCGCAGCGGATTCTAATGGCTTTTTTGCGACCTTCGCTGATACAGAAAAATTATATTGAAGCTCCCTGTCACTTCTTTTCCTATTATTTTAGTTTTGCTATGTAGTGACAGGATGTCGGTAGTTCCCTGCGGGCACTATTGGTCTGTTGGAGGAATTGGAAATAAAGGGTTTCATTTGTGGGGGGAGGGGGAGATATTCCCAGAGATTTCAGTCAATAGAAGTGCTAATTGCTGGCATCGTACAAGCAACGTTCAGTATTTCACAAGGTTTCTAACCTTACTCTATCATGATCTATCACTTATTGTTAGGCAGCTGTTTAAATAAAATGTAATACGTCTTACAGAGGCCCTACAAGCCGAATCTCAAATGTCTGATTGATCTATTCTGTAAAATTCCAGATTGCCATCCTCTTCCTTCTCCGCGTCATGGAGTATCTACCAGTATCTACATGGAGGGTGGACTCCGACGAGCGTCTCATTGCACACAAGCAAAGATCATCCAGTCGACCCCAATGCGCACGCGCTCTGCAACCGGAGATCGTGCTGGACCGCGCGTTATTTTCAAATTAGTCAGACTGCCCATTGCCCCTTACGATAGGCAACTTAGCAAAATTTTAGTCATATAATAGGAAAATAGCAAACTGCAATAGAAATGTTTATATTTTAATTTATAAAAATGAAAAATTATATAAATATAATTATATACAATAAATGATAAATAGATAAAACCCACGGAAATAATATGTATAATTGAAAAATAATAATTTTTTTTATGGTTTGGTAGATCCGGAATCCCCCCATGATATAAAAAAGGACATTTGAATATGTGCATGATTGTATAGTATACGGGGCATTATATATATTATTATATTATCAGTAAACTTTAGTACAAAATTGAACTGTTTTGTGAAAAAACACGCATTTTTGATAGAAAACTTATTCACTTCAATAAAAATTGTAATACTCCATTTTTGTTTCAAAAGTGACTTTTTAATTTAAAAATTCAACTATTTAGTTAAAATTTTGTTGAAACGAAAAAAATATAATCTGAAAATTAATAAAATTAAATTTGGACTACTATCGGATCCATTGTTCAAACTATTTATATAAAATTTTATGTAATTTGTTCAAAATTCGTCTTTTTTCGATGGAAATTGATATTTTTTAGTTGAAAATTCTACTGTCATATGGAAAATTCTTATTTTTGTCTTAGAAATGTAACTATTTGGTATAAAATTCAACAATTCGGTAGAAAATAAAAATGTTTTGTAGAAAATTAGATTTTTTTTTATTAAAAATTTATTCTCCTCGCAGAAAATTTTACTACATTTTTGTTTAAAAATATATGTTTTTACGGATTATGAAAGGTTTTACGATAATGATTTTTTTCCTCAAGATGCCATAGAAAATTTAAATTAATTGCAGAATTTTTTCAAAATTTTGGGGAAAATTCGAATCATTTTGAAAGATATTCAGAATTTCTTTCAAAAATATCAAAAATAATTTAAATTTTTAAAATATTTCCAAGAAACTTAGAAAAAAAGTAGATTTTTGGCATTTCCGGAATAAAATGTTGAAATTCTTTGAAGATTTTTTAAATTGTTGAAAACGAATCCAGAAGAAAATAAAAATATTTTCAAACTTTGAAAGGTTTCCGAAAATGTATAATATTTTATTTAATTTTTTGCAAACGTGAATAAGTTCCAAATATCTTTTAAACTGATTCAAATTATTCCTAAACTTATGTAAAATCCTGTACAATGAGAAAAAAAAATGTTTAGAAATTTTCTAAATACTTTTTCGACATATATGAAATCTTGAAAAATCTTTGTTAACTTTCTCGAGAAACGTAGGAAAATTATATTTATATAACTTTAAAACAAATAAACAAAGGAACTTAGAAAATAAAAAGTTATTCGAAATTTGTATTTTGTAATAAAAATTATTTTTCTCTTCAAATTATAATTTCCCAACTTTTTTATTTGAATTCCCGCTTGATATAAGAAAGTAAATTTGAATATACGCATGATTCTATAGTACACGGTTTATGTTATATGTTCGAAAAATTAGAAAAAAATATCGAATAACAAAATTGAACTTAACAAGTGATTAAAGAAGAACAAGAAATTCATTATTATAGGACAATAATTCCCCAAGCACTCATCTTGTCTGGCGCCGTCAAACAATTATGTTGTTAGAATAAACGGATATTTTTATAATAATCCAAGAAATATTAATAAGAAAATGAACCGTATATATGTAGAAAAATGAGCTGAAAATTGGAAAGTTTCATTGCTATCTAAATGAGGAAGCCACCTCTGTTTTTTTTATTCTTCTCTAAACTTTAAATGCTTTATTTAGTTTGAGTGTATTCTGAAATTAAAACTCTAGTGAAGTTGAAGAAGGACTAAAAGAGTGGAAAACTTCAGATATTCTACTTCCCTAATAGAACGGAACGTTCCAGCTGAACGTTCCAGGAACGTTCCCGATACGTGTAAAATGTCCGCCGCTTGGGAACGTTCCAGGAACGTTCCAAACATAAATTAACGTCATTGTTATTATTATCAATAAATAACGCGTGAACCGTAAGTGATAGGTCAAAATCGATGTAAATTTATGATACGGATATCATATTATTGTGTAGTATATGCGGTACTCAATACTCTAAGATGACATCCATTCTTACCTATCTCTTACGGTTTACACTTCACGAGATAATTGTTGTTAACAATACCAATAATGAAAGGTTCCCCTCAGGTCCCAGTGGAACGTTCCTGGAACGTTCCCAAGGAGCGGTCATTTTACACGTCCCGGGAACGTTTCTGGAACGTTCCGAAGGTGCCCGCGGAACGTTCCGTGCTATTAGGGTTCTTCTACAATTTTATGAACTTCATTCAGATGTTGATAAAGGATGTCGAATGATAAAATTCTTTTTTTATATTTATAAATTGAAATATAAATATTCCTTCAACATGAGATTAATCATATGAAATATCAAGCGCAATGCTCATTAAAACAAATTAAACAATCCTGTAGGTCGTAGATTAATCATAGATTTAGATCATCCATACGCTCAGAACTAATTAATTATCATTCAAACACAGACAATCTTCTGATTATTAAATT
Organism: Andricus quercusramuli; assembly: GCA_932178445.1. Classification (NCBI taxonomy): domain Eukaryota; kingdom Metazoa; phylum Arthropoda; class Insecta; order Hymenoptera; family Cynipidae; genus Andricus; species Andricus quercusramuli. The sequence goes on from CAKNXH010062522.1 coordinate 188,683, forward strand.
GTAAAATAATAAAAATAAGTCTAAAAATGTATCATGTGCCCAGGAAGAAAGAAACCATCGAAAAGGCGACTCCGTCAATTGCGTATCTGTCATTTGCAGATTGAGATTTTGATGTGTAAACATCTTAGACCTCGATATGGGTAGTCGCGCCTGATTCGAATGAAACCACGACTGCATAGTGTAATGCTACATGTAACGCAGGCTTGTCACGCACACGTTGTGTCTTATGGCACAGACCGGAGGCTCGCTTTTCTTCACCCAACAGACAGGAGCCCTTCAGTCTCTCTTTG
>CAKNXH010062522.1:188982-202177 GCA_932178445.1 Andricus quercusramuli
TCTCTCTCCTTTTCCATCTCTCTCTCTCCTTTTCCATCTCTCTCTCTCTCTCTCCTTCTCCACCCCTTCTCTCTCACGCATTTTGAATTCATATTAAATTCTGTAGAGTTCAATTTAGTGTACGATAAAATATACCGGAAAAGAAAATTGAAATCCGGCATATTTTGCCGGACTAGAATACTTGATCTTATATTATCTTAAAATCGTGGAAAATTATTGTTTTCTGGATATAAGTGATAGAATTTAATTATCTTCTTCAGGAAATATAATTAGCCTAATTCTAAATGTAGATGCGTAATATAAATGCACACAATATATTCTTTCAGAGAACTCATATCGGTCCGCACCGGTATTTTATAAACAAAGCTTGACTAAGCAGGCAAAGGAGAAAATGCGTTTTAGGAAAGGGGCCGTACGTAAATTACGTAACGGATAATCGCCCCTCTCCACCCCCATGTAACGAACCGTAACAAAATGTTTCTACCCCCCTATTGCTGTACGTAATTTATGGTTTCCAGAAATAATAAGATATGGGACTTGAAACTAGTGGAAATTAGTTGTATTTAAGATAATGCGTGCTGTGCAGGGAGAAAACTTCATTTTCAAAATTCTATGATTTTTCTTCGACCAATTTTTTTTCTTTAACCATTAACATTCAAATCCCATTAACATGCATATACAAATCAAAAATTTTGAAATTTATTTCTTTTAAACAAAAAAAGTGACTTTTCTACGATAAGAGATGATGTTCACCTGAATTGTTGATCCTGAAAACCAAAAGACGAATTTTCTGTACAAACATTGAATTTTCAACAAGTAAAATAGGAATTTTCAGAAAAAAAATTAATTTTCAACAAAATAGTTAAATTTTTAACCAAAGAGGTAAAGCTTCATTAAAAACAAATTCAAAAGAATAGTTCAACTTTTACCCACGCAGTTAAATTTTCAATTATAATAAATCAGTTCTCAACTAAATAGTCAAACTTTAACAAAAAAGAGACGAATTTTCAAATAAAAATATGAATCTTCAACGAAATAATTATTTTTTAACAAAGTGGTTCAAAAAAAATTTTCAAACAAAAAACTGTTTAAATAAGAAGTGAATTTTCTACGAAGGTATTTGTATTTTCAACCCAAAAAGACGATTTTTCGATAATAGCAGTTAAATTTTCATGCAAAAAGGATGCCTTTTTAAAACAATTATTTAATTTTTAATCAAACAGTTGCATTTTCATCGAAGAAAGATCAATTTTCTACTAAAGCAGATGAATTTTTAAATCAGAAAGACAAATATTCAAAAATATAGTTGAATTTTCATCGAAAAAATATTTAAATTAATGTTTCTACACAAAATGTGAATTTTTCTCAAAAGATAAATTTTCTACGAAATAGTTGAATTTTCAACCAAACAGTTGCATTCTTATCAAAAAAAGATTAATTTTCTGCTCAGATAGATGAATTTTTTAATAAAAAATATACATTTTCCAAAAAATAGTTGGATTTTTATCCAAAATGCATTTAAATTTATTTTTCAACACCTAAATATGAATTTCTGTCAAAAAGTAAATTTTCTACGAAATAGTGGAATTTTCAAGCAAAAAGATTAATTGATGAACAAAACTGTTGCATTTTCAAACAAATAATAAAATTTACAACTAAAAAGACTATTTTCAGGAAGAAGCAACGGCAAAAAAAGAAATATAAATACAAAGCAAATAAATTACTAAGAAGAATGTTATATCAGGATTACCGCAAAACTTAATTTTAAATATTCTCTAATTTTTCCCTAACCACTTTTTCATTTTCCCTGACCATTAATATTCAAAAACCAGAATATTACATTTGTAACATTTTGAAACTAGAATCTTTTATAAGCGGAATAAAATAATTTTAAATAAAAGTTGAAAATTTTCAAATCTATTCGGTTTGACAGTTGTTTAAAGTTATTTAAATCTCGGGCTTTTGTAAGATTTTTTTCCAAATCCCTGACTTTTTCCTGAATTAAAAAAAATTGTTGTTGGCTAGGTTCCTTTTTTCACTCACCAGTTTTCTTTGGTGCGTAAAGTTGAATTCATATTAAATTTCTGCACAATTTCTGCGAGATACTTATTTAATTAGTGAATTTCCGAAAGTTACATACATGAATGAAGAACCCCCCCCCCCCTTCAGTAACAAATCGTAACAAAATCTTTTGACCCCTCCCTCCCCCTTAAGCTGTTACGTAATTTAAGTACGGTCCCAAATAAAATAGTTTGAAGAATGAATCAATGAATTTTTTAAGTGTTGAAAATTATATCATTTTTGAACAATTTTAACTTAAAAACAGTACAATTTAGTGATTATAAGTTGTTTCTTGAAAATCTTAAATGAAAAATGTCATTTAAAAATGAAAACTTAAAAAAATGAAACAATGAAAACTTTAAAATAATGAATATATTAATTGAAATGTTTTTGAAAATTAAAAAAATATTTTGAAGTTTCAATCTGATGCATACATTTAATTAATTACGTAAGGCATTCAAATTGAAATAGTTCAATTTTTAACGTAAAAATCTATAAATTATTCAATTATAAACTCAATTATAAATATCGCGCTCGATCATATATTCATCTCGCGCTTCGCGCTTTACGCTCGATTCCTCTAGATCTTTGAACTTCGTGTTCGACTTCGATGAAAAGAAAAAGTTTATTTCTAAATATTAGAAAATTATCAAAACCTCTACATATGAAGTGATTGTTAAATTTGTTTTTATTTTAGACTGAAAAGGAAATTTATTTACTCAAGGTTCTATCGACCTTAAGGAACACATTCTCATCCAGATACCCGCGCTTCGCGCTCGATATTTGATTTCAAATTCATTTGAACCCTGCGTTCCACGCTCGGTTCTGTGCACCGTATAATAGAAACAAAAAAGTTTGAGCGCACTTACGTCGCGCGATTTGGGCGTCGCGCTTCGCGATTTGTATTTGATTTCAAATGAACAATAATTATATAAATTAAGCGACAAATTTTATTAGTTAAAATGTTATTTTAGATTTTCCGTTTTTCAAAAAAGTTATTTTTTTCATTTTGAATATATTCTTACAACGAAAATGTATTTTTCCAAAGTTTTCCAAAAATTTGATTTCTTTTACTGTCAATGTTATTTTCACGAATAAAATAAAAACTACGCGTCCTATCGAAACATGATGGATAACAAATTTGTACCTCTTCTTTGAATGAACAAATGTTGTCTCCGTCATGTTTTTCGTAGCTTGTGTTATTCGTCTAAAAATTTATTTTTTCTATTTTCAATGCTGTTTTTTATGAATAAAACAAAAACTATGCATCATATCAAAAAGTGAATAATAACAAATTTGTAGATCTTTTTTAGGTGCATAATTTTGGTCCAGTCATCTTTTGTCGTATCTTGCATAGTTTCACAGCAAAATGGAATTTTTGATTTCTCATTATTTTGTTGTGCGATCAGAATTTAAATTTTTTATTTTTTGAAAAATTCAAAAAGTTATTATGAAAATATTGTAAGGTGTTCAAAAATCAACGTTTTTCTTCTCTTGACTTTTTTTCATAACGTGCGTTTTTCGGCTTAAAATGTTCATTTTCGTTTGTTTTTTGGAATTTTGAAAATGCTATAACTCTGGTAATTTTTTTTTCATCTGAAAAAGTCATTAGGATATTTTTTTCCTCTTTTTGCTTACTACTAACAACCGTCCATAGAATTTCCAAATCTTCAAAAAAAGTGTTCTCAAAAATTTTCAAAATGTGCTCACTTTTTGAAATTTCATCCGAAATAGCTGGTTAACGAACTTGTTCTTTCTTTTTAGGCCCTAAAAAAGTGTGCCAAAGCACAACCCAATCTGATTATTTTTTCGAAAGTTATCGTGCCTACAGACAGACAGACAGACAGACAGACTGACAGACACCTTGGTAAAAACCTTTTTTTCTGGCTCAGGGGGTCTCAAAACGTGGAGATTTGATGAAAACCGACCAAGTCAAATTTTACATAAAACCAATACCTTCTCATTAGAATGAGAATGTAATAAATACTTAATTTATATTTACAGTTTATCAACTTAACATTTTTCTTGTTTTCTTTTTTTTTTTGTCGAAGTTAACCCGTACCACCGAGCCTCTGAAATTAACATGGGGTTTTAAAAGGGAAAAGCTTGATTTAGAAAAAAATGGCGAAAAGAGCTACTTGTTATAAAATTTTTGTGAATTGTTATTATGCTTAGAAAGTGACCCCAAACAATGCAAAATAGCAGTTCTCTATTAAATTCATACTAAAACCGGTGTCCTTCGGATTTTCTTTACAAGAATTATTTTTAATTAATAAGGGACGAGTTTCCAAGTATTTTGTAAATATGTTTTTATTATTCAAACAATAATTATTTGTTCATTCAAATCCGGAAAAATATGCCGGATATGTCAATAGAGAGAAAATCTACAGTTTATTATTATTAAAGTAGGGTTATTGTTACATTGTTAGATTAGGATTATTATCATATTGGAAAATAACTGTCCAGAACCTTTTGCACGACATTATATATAAGAGAAAATAAATTTTTATACTCCCACATCTGCGTGCGTTATTATTTGCTTTATGTACGATTTCAATTTCAGTCAACGTTTACCGACGATGTTTACACATAAATCTGTCTTGGGTCATAGTTTAGGACGCACGCGATTTTTTTAAAACTGAATGGGTTTGCGACTATATGAATCTTTCAGTTTCTCGAATGGTTTTGAATCTGCAATATACTACAATGACCGATTTTTTGCAGGTTAGGCTGCCATATTTCACATGATTTTTAAAATGTATAAATTATTGATAGATTGAGAAAAATCATATGCAAGGCTATTAGATTCCTTTTGCTATTTTAGTTTTAGAGAATGTGAAGGCTTTTGTGGCTTATAAGTCTGTCAACAAAAATAATAACGAGTAAAATTCTGTTAAAAACCAATCGGCGGCAATCTGGAATTGCAGTGATAGATACGTTATTCAAACGACTTCGAAAACCATTCAAAGCAAGTGAATGGATTTTTGTTTCCTGGGTAGGGAAATAAAAAATAATCTCAGAAAAAAGACATTATATTATTTCCGCGGGTTTTATCCATTCATTATTTATTGTATATAATTATATTTATAAGATTTTTCATGTTTATAAATTAAAATATAAACATTTCTATTGCAGTTTGCTATTTTTCTATTGTCTGACTGAAATTTTGCTAAGTTGCCTATCGTAAGGGGCAATGCGCAGTGATGGTTTTTAATATATTCTGAGCATTAGGTTGAAAAATAAAATGAATATTCCAAAAATGAAAAATATCATGTTAATTAATGTAGCCTTTTTTTATTTTTGAAAACCTGATGCTCATAATATATTGAAAAACCATCCACGTACCACTTAATCACGGTAAAAAAATGATTTCTGATTATAAATAATAAACAAAAAGAAATTGTATTTTTCAACATTTCAAATAAACGCGCGAACGGCAGCCAATGAAGTGCATCGCATGCGCAGTAATGCAAGGTGTCCGCGTTGGGAGCACTGAGGCCTGCCCAAGTAGGCAGGGATGTGCAGTTACGCGTAACTGGAGGTTTTTGAAGTAAAATACCTAAGGGAAGTATTTGACGTAGAAATTACGTGAAATACCTAGTAAATTACATGCCAAGATGGCGGACCTGTAGAACTGTGCATAACCCCACTTTTTTGAATTTTTGGTATCGGCATTCGTAAGGGCGTAAGAGTTTTTTTTTCAATGCCTATATTGTTAATTGACTGATTGACTGGATTGGCTGTCTGATTCGAGGTTTCAATTTCCCGCCTCACAGGTGGCGCCCTCATATATAGAACAAGACGTGATTTACATCATGTAGGAAACTGATGACGTAAAATACCAGGTAAATTACCGTAGAAAATCAAGTAAATTACCACGAGTGTTTTAATTACCCATCACTGCAAGTATGGGAAAACTGCTTATTCACCACATGTTCGAGTTCCACCACCACTTCCCTCTTCTCCAGTGATGGGTAAGTATGATACTCGTGGTAATTTACTTGGTTTTCTACGCTAATTTACCTGGTGTTTTACGTCATCAGTTTTCTACATGATGTAAATTACGTCTTGTTCTATATATGAGAACGTCACCACTGAGGCGGGAAATTGAAACCTCGAATTAGACAGCCAATCAGAGGTTTTCTACATGTATTTTACATATTCCAGGTATTTTACTTCAAAACCCTCCAGGTACGCATAACTGCAAATCCCTGCTCTTCTCTGGTCCAGAGGCTTGAGGGGGGGTGGGGGAGGGGGGGTCGCTCTCGTGAAGTTGAATGAGTGGAGGTCGGTGGTGGTGTTAATTTCCCATCTGGCAAATCAGCAGTTTTCCCCTACTTGGGCAGGCCTGATTTATATCAGCGATACAATGGAATAACCAATGGCGGCACGTACTTTCCATGAGAGCTGCTGGGAGTATATTTTTCATTCGCTATGAAAATACGGTGGTAAGTTTTGCGCCATCATGGGACATAGAGAAAATATTTTATGCTTTTCGTCGCGTTACGCCGGGTTTCGAGCTGCCATGGGACGGCTCCCTTATGGAGAGTCCACAATAGGATTGAGAAACCGTCGTAGCATTGACTTGACGTAGACTTGACATAGCAGTAGCGTGGACGCAATGCGCGCGCATGTATTGCCAACTGCTTATTTTTATGTGTCGTTCGCGTTTCGCTGTTAAGAGACGGACTGATCTATTTGTCTCTTTCACTCTCATGAGTTTCCCACATGGAACGGCACCTTGAGTCGGCCATTTTAATCTTGATTCTCCTAAACAGCGGAACGTGAACGATACATAAAAATACGCAGTTGGCAATACATGCGCGCGCATCGCGTCCACGCTACTGTTATGTCAAGTCTACGTCAAGTCAATGCTACGTCGGTTTCTCAATCCTATAGCGGGGGGTACACATATTTGCACAGCGCACAACGCATGGCGCACAAGGTTCTCGACCAATCCCAGGGCTCCATTTCAATCGCTGTGATTTCATCACAGCATGGCGCAGAAGGCGTCGAAAATTTCGGAACGTTGAACTTTCATGCAATCTGCAACCGTTTTGTGCAATCTGCAGCCACTGGTAGCAGACGATTTTCAATTTTCCAACCTCAAATTTCTCGCGCGTCGCGTCTTTTGTTTTGCAAGTGTCACGCGTCGCATTGTTTATTTATAAAGTGTTTCTAGTTTTAAAAGTGGAAGTTATATAATAAATTGAAGTTTTGTGCTGGACTCTCTACAAATAACCTTTTGCTCCTCCGACGCCTTTTTAATGCCAATGCTGTGATACATATCTGATAAGCACAAAGAAAGAGTTACTCGTCTTCATCATCCATCGTGTCCATCGCTGCAAATATCATAAAAATATAAAATGTAACAAAAACAATGTTTTGTCTACGAAAAGAGAAGTCGAAAACATTGAAATTTTGAATTAATTTCTTAATTAAAATGCACAAATTGAGTTAAAATTTCTAAGTTAAAAGAAACACCGTTACATGAACGTTATATAATGTTCTTTGATAACTCATATTATTTTACAATTAAGTGTAATAGTATAATAATTTAAAAAATTTCTCTACTTGAATGTGTCAAATTTTCAGATTAAAACTTGAACCCAATATCGTTAAATAAACTTAAAACAGTGCCCTTTAATAAAGCGGGGCACACACACATTTGCACAGTGAATAAGCACAAGGCGCAACGCACAAGAGAATAAGTTTCAAGGCACACGGATCCGCATAGCTACTCCCTATGCACCAGGCTTGCGGGCTAGCGCTTGTAACCTCAAAATGTGAAGTGTTGACGTGAGGATTGTGAAAAGTGTGTTTTTCGTGGACAGTTAATCTAATATTTATAAAAGTAAGTGATTCAATTTGAAATAACTTCTTCGTCTGTCTTTGATTATGAAACAGTATTGTTTCAAGTTTATTAAAGAGCACTGTTTTCAGTTTATTTAATGATATTGGGTTCAAGTTTTAACCTGAAAATTTGACACATTCAAGTGGAGACATTTTTTAAATTATTATACTATTACACTTAATTGTGAAATAATATGAGTTATCAAAGAACATTATATAACGTTCATGTAACGGTGTTTCTTTTAACTTTTAACTTACAAATTTTAACTCAATTTGTGCATTTTAATTAAGAAATTAATTCAAAATTTCAATGTTTTCGACTTCTCTTTTCGTAGACAAAAAATTGTTTTTGTTACATTTTATATTTTTATCATATTTGCAGCGATGGACACGATGGATGATGAAGACGAGTTACTCTTTCTTTGTGCTTATCAGATATTTATCACAGCATTGGCATTAAAAAGGCGTCGGAGGAGCAAAATGTTATTTGTAGAGAGTCCAGCACAAAACTTCAATTTATTATATAACTTCCACTTTTAAAACTAGAAACACTTTATAAATAAACGATGCGACGTGTGACATTTGCAAAACAAAAGAAGCGACGCGCGAGAAATTTGAGGTTGGAAAATTGAAAATCGTCTGCTACCAGCGGCTGCAGATTGCATGAAAGTTCAACGTTCCGAACTTTTCGACGCATCCTGCGCCATGCTGTGCGGAAATCACAGCGATTGAAATGGAGCCCTGTGATTGATCGAGAACCTTGTGCGCCATGCGTAGTGCGCTGTGCAAATGTGTGTGCGCCCCGCTTATTGTGGACTCTCCATCAGTGATGGGTAAGTAAAATACTGGTGGTAATTTACTTGGTTTTCTACGGTAATTTACCTGGTATTTCACGGTAATTTACCTGGTATTTTACGTCATCAGTTTTCTACATGATGTAAATTACGTCTTGTTCTTTATATGAGGGCGCCACGTCCGATGCGGGAAATTGAAACCTCGAATCAGACAGCCAATCAGAGGTTTTCTACATGTATTCTACATATTCCAGGTATTTTACGTAAAATACCTCCGTTAGGTATTATACGTGAAAAAACTTCTAGTTACGCGTAACTGCACATCCCTGGTTGACATTATTAATTTTCACTTAACAATATAGGCATTGAAAAAAACCTCTTACAACCTTACGAATGCCGATACCAGAAATTCAAAAAAGTGAGGTTATGCACAGTTCTACAGGTACGCCATCTTGGTACGTAATTTACTAGGTATTTTACCTGTTTTCTACGTAAAATACTTCACTTAGGTATTTTACTTCAAAACCCTCCATTTACGCGCAACTGCACATCCCACGAATGGATCTGACCAGCCGGATTCCTGGCTCCCCCAACCATCGCGACCGTAGCCTTCGCGTCATTTTTCGTCTGCTCGATTGCTGCTCTGTCTTGTAAATTCTAAAATATGGCTGAATACAGGGGATCGGTAAATCTAGAAAATAATGAAAATAATAATATAGTGATGAACGAAAAAGTGAAATGCAATTTATGTTCTGCTACCTTCGCAAAGATTTTCAAGCTGAAAATACATTTGAGGGAAGTGCATTTATTGGAAGAAAGTGAAAGAGAAGGAAAATCAGCTCTGTATCGTCAAGATAGATCTAGCCAAGTTATTTATATACTGATTTCGATCATATTTATAATAGTACATCATCAGTGCCGCGATAGATTTTCTATGGTTGGATATGAAAATTTGTATATGTACACTAGGGTGGTTTTTATTTATACTTGTTGGATTTTTTTTCTTCGAATTTCTTTACTCTCACACCCCAGTTTTGTTCGAATGCCCCCAAAAAAATCTCAAAATTTGAGCAAAATCGGTTGATAATCAGGGGTGGCGCAAAGACCATGATGTTTCTCATTGATTTAACATGGGAAAGAGTCAGTTTTTTGTAAATCTAATATTTAAACGCGATGATATGTTGCACATAATATGTTACATATTTTGAATTTTACGTAATATTGCGGTTTATTGACGCTTTTTAAAAGTTAAAAAAAAAAAACAAATAATCATTAATCGATAATTTTAAAATACATAGTGATTTTATAAGTAATATTCAATTGTTTAAACAAATTTCAATTTGTTTAAACATTTAAGATTATTCTTGAAGAGCAAAGTAGAACATGAAAATATTTCTATCTTTCGCAATACAGCAAAAATAAAATATGTGAACAAGAAAATTGTTCAAACAATTTAAATTTGTTCAAACATATACGATTAATCATAATAAACATATTCGTACTTGAAAATATGAAAATTTGTCGAAAATTTAGTGAGATAAAATGTTTCTCCTGCTTTTTTTCAGGTAAAATATATATATTTGAAAAAATACGTATTATTTAAGTCATTGTAAAGTTATTTAAACAAATTATTCTATTGTTGTAATTAATGAAATAACTCACATAGTACAGAAAATACTATCATTTCGCGACTTAACTGAAAAGAAACCAATATTTAAAAAAATTTAATATTACGTAAAATTCAAATTTGTCAATTATGGGGCTTTCTTTGGGGACCCATAAGTGTGGCTTAAAATTATCCAACCTCAAAATTTATAATTCGTTCTTATTCTCCGACGAACTCTGAACAATATACTGGAACACAGAATTATTTGTAACATATTATCGCGTTGAAATGTTAGATTTAGAAAAAGCTGACGTTTTCCCATGTTAAATCAATGGGAAACTTCATGGTCTTTGCGCCACCCCTAATTATTAGCCGATTTTGCTCAATTTTGGAAGAGATTTTTTTTTTGGCATTTGAAAGCAGAGAAATTTGAAAAGTGAAGAAGTAACGGCCACCCTAATGTACACTACCGGCAGAAGTTTTTGTTACATTTTCTCTAACCGTTTGAAAATTCATACATCACTTCAGAGACGAATATCTGTCCAAAAACTAAATCTACGACTTTCTAAGTAGAATAATTTGAAATATCAGAAAATTACGCGTTGAATCAACTTACGTTGAAATTATTTCAATGAAGGTGTAAAAAATATTTATTTTTAAAGTTAAAAGTTTTTTTTTAGTTAAATGAACATTTTGAAATCTCGAGTTCAACTCTTGGCCAAATCTATAGAAGTGTTCTTAAAAATTATGAAAAATCATAAAATCAAGAAAAAGTCCTACTCTTAAAAATCTAAATCAAGAGCACGATTAAATATTATGTAATTGCTGAGTGTATATTCCATTGTATATCTAATTAAATCTGAAGTTATACCTTATAAAAAAATGAAGGTTAACGACAAATCTCGGACATTTGGCTCCCAATAATTAATATTGCACATCTGAATATTTTGTATGGATATTCAGCAATTACATAATATTTAGTCGAGCTCTTGATTTAGGTTTAAAGATTATGAGTTTTTCTTGATTTTATCATTTTTTCAAATTTTTAGGAACACTTTTATAGATTCAGCAAAAAGTTGAACTTAAGACTTCAAAATGTTCATTCTGCTAAAAAGTAGTGTAACTATATCAATGAAGATGTTAATTAGTAATTATTATTATTTACTTACATTTTTACTAAAGAAAGCAGGTTCACTAACCTTGAACTAGTAACAGACTATTGTACTTAACAGTGAAGCATAAATAATAAATAACAACCATACTAACCCTTAGTCTGATATTTTATTGTCCTGTCATAATTTATAATTAAACATAATAACAAAAACTAATTGTTTTAGATACACAATATATACTAAAGGAATATAATATATAAGTAAAAGAATCGGGGTGCTTTTTTTTTATCTGCGCATGTGTGGGACACAGGCGTTAAGAATTTTAGCCGATAACAGGGATGTATTAAATAGTATAATTAATTCTTATAAAATAATTGATTAAAATCCGCGAAAAATTGGTAAAATTTTTTTGACCTCCCTAGTGTACGTGCAGAACAGAAAGAGTTCACTTTGTCGGCTGTTGCTAAGAGTGAATTTCTGACAAAATTCAGGCATTTATTTCAATATTAGATTATGTGTACAAAATGTTATTAAATTTTCCAATTATGTAATTTTATCCATCTCTCAATAGAAATATTCTTTTAATTGAAGTTAAAATACTTTTTGATGTTGAACTAATTTATTATTATTGATGAATGATTCTGCGTTGCTTACATCTTCAATTAAATATGTATTTTCTCCTTGTGAGTTCTATTCAAATTGACGCGCCGTTCGAAGTAATGGAGCGATGGTGGGGGGAGCCAGGAATCCAGCTGGTCAGATACATTCGTCACATCCCTGCTCTCCATCACATGTTAATTGCGTACGTAATTTACGTCCCTAGGGTTTTACCTGTAATTTACTTTTTCAAGATGGTGACTGCGCTAATATGGAAAATAAACACAACCTAATTCTTTAATACACCGAAGACACTGACTGACTTGCTTGACACCTTCTTATTTTATTAACAAATTATTAGAGGTGACTCACCCAGAAATTCCTCTTCGAAGCCCTGCCATTGAAACAGCACTGAAACGGCACTGCCCAGTGCTGTTTCAGTGCTGCTCGTTAAAAGCTACTCAGATTTCAGTTTTAAATGCCTGCATACGTTCCCTTTATACCTGGGAATAGGCTACCAAGTAGACCAGCTGAAAGGGATTGAAAATTAAAAAGTAAAATTTTGTAATTACCTCTGCAAAAGTTAGAAATTCAGAATCTACAAGTTTAGATGATTTCAGATATCTAACTTTTTGTTTGAATAGTTTAAAATTGGAAGAAATATAATGTATCTCGTAAATGAAATGAGATACGCCAAAACAGACAACATTTTCGAATTCAACTTCAGAATAGTATATTAGTATATAATTTATAATTATATAATATATATATCATAAGAAAATTCATAAATTAAAAAAAAGTGTTAATAATTTGAAGGAAATTTTGAAAAGGGATTCGGGTTAGCGGCGGCCAACCACTGTAAACCACTCCGCCTGTCCGGTACGTGACGAATACAACAGAACCATTATATGACCGTCGCATCACCCTCAGTGCCGTTTAGGTGCCGAAATCAGCAAAAACAGTCACTGAAACCGCACTGGCAGCCAGGGATGTGCAGTTACGCGTAACTGGAGGGTTTTGAAGTAAAATACCTAAGTGAAGTATTACACGTAGAAAACATGTAAAATACCTAGTAAATTACGCACCAATATGTCGGACCTGTAGAACTGCGCATAACCTCACTTTTTTGAATTTCTGGTATCGGCATTCGTAAGGGCGTAAGAGTTTTTTTT
>CAKNXH010062523.1:4517-23733 GCA_932178445.1 Andricus quercusramuli
TTAAAAAGTCATCTTTTTTGGTCGAAAATTCAGCTGGTTTGTTGAAAAATTGTCTTTTTGGATTGAAAATTTATCTATTATGGTAAAAAAGTCATTTGTTTTGGTTGAAATCGAAAAAAATATTATTGTATATTATATGTATTATAAAAGTATAATATTCTATAAGGTTTTCGAGTATTTCAATAATTGTGAGGGTTTTTTAATGCTCTCAGTGTATTTTAATAAATTTTCCAGGATTTCAGCAAATATCGCCAGATCTCACAGAATTTCACGGGATTTAATAATATTTTAATTGATTTTAAAGGCTTCAAAGATCTGAAGAGTTTTTAAAATAGTTTTTGGAATTCACCCTGAATTCTTATTAATTTATCTTAAATTCTTTTAAATTCTTTAGAATTCAATGGAATTTTTTAAATTCAATTGATAAAATGATTTGAAATATTTTAAGGTATTTTTTAAAAATTCTTTGACATTTTCTAGAGCTTGCAAACAATTCCAAGGAATTTCAAAATATTTTAAAGGATTTTAAATATTTTAGGACATTTTAAAAGATTCCCAGAAATTGTTGATTTATTTCAATAGTTTGCAGGGATTTCAAAGTCTTTAAAATTTTTTTGGGGTAATTTAAAAGATTCGAATGCATTTTCAAGAGATTTAAATAGTTTTAAGAGATTTCCGAAGGGTTTTAATAATTTTAAGGGATTTTTAACATTATTTTCAATTCATTTGAATTTTTTTTGTAGCCATTAATCACTTTTTTGGTTAGAAATTAGTAGGGTTTCAAAGATTTGAAGAGCTTTTCAAATATTTTTTGCAATTCTTTTAGAATTGGCCCTGAGTTCGTAGTAATTTATCCTGAATTCTTTTGAACTTTTCTAAATTCACTCAATTCTCTTCAGTGCAATGGATTTAAAAAAAGTTTTTGTGCAATTCATCTTGAAGTCTTTACTTAAATTCTTAGACATTTCATGAAATTCTTTTAAATTTCCTGTAATTTTTCTAAACTCATCTTAAATTTATCTAAATTCACTCAAAGTTTACTGAAATCAAGGAAATTTTTTGGATTTTAAAATTATTTCTAATTCATTTGAATTCTATTTTGGGTATAAATTAGTAGGGTTTCAAAGATTTGAAGAGATTTTAAATAATTTTTTGGAATTTGACCTGAATTCGTTTAAATTCTTCGGAATTCTCTTGCATTTTTTCAGTTTACTTGAATCCTTCAAGTTTACTCAGTTCTACTTAATTGAATGTATTTTTTGTTAATGTTCAAAAGTTTGTATTTGATTGATCCTGAACTCTTTTAACCTCTCCTTGAATTTTTAGGCATTTCATCAAATTCTTTTGAATTCACTTTGAATTTTTATGAATTTCATCAAATTCTTCTCTTTTTCCTAAGATTCCTCTAAAGTCATTCTAATTTTACGGAAATCAATGGAATTTCTTGATTAAAAAATTTCTGTCTGATTCATTTGAATTTTTTTGAATATAAATTGAATTGTTTTCTAGTCTTGCGAATTTATCCTGAAGTTTTTTTTACATAGAAAGCTCCCTAATCTTTAAATTTTTCACGTTTAATGTAATGTAAGCTTAGAATTATCTACTTATATTAGGTGTTGATTGTTAAATGAAATTCTAATTTAAATTTATTTTTCCAGATCGATTTTGTCGCACACGACGACATACCCTACATGACAGACGATGCAGAGGATGTTTATGCGAGGCTGAAAGAAAAGGGAATGTTCGTCGCGACCCAGAGAACAGAAGGTGTATCGACGTCCGATATTATCGCAAGAATGGTCAAAGATTATGATATTTATGTCAGGAGGAATCTCGCCAGAGGCTACAGTGCCAAGGATCTTAATGTCTCTTTCCTAAACGTAAGTTTAATCAATTATTTCTATAATTACAGGGTGCACAGTAGGGCGTATCGAAAAAAATAAAGTTGTTTGCGTGAAGTTCTAATAGCAATGAAAACTTTCTTTTGGAAGTCAAAAACACTCCCCTAAAGTTTCATAAAAAAAAAAATTCCTTTTGTGTCCGCATCGTAGATATAGCTAAAAATCACAAAAAACGAAGCACTTCTTCAAATTTGAACAGCAAAATTTTGTTTTTTATTTAAATTATCGATAAAAATAGTTCAAAGCGAGTCGATTTATACCTGTATAGGGATAATTCCATTAAAATATGTTTTACCCTCCCTAATTGACTTTGAAGTTTCAAAAAATCGAAAAAAGTCTACTTTTTCGCTATTTTCTTAGATTTATGGTCAATTTCTCGACTATTTGACCATATAACGTGTCATATACGTTAATCAGAATGTATTTGCAATATGTTGAAACAATAATATATAAAGAATTTTGACATTAAAATAATTTTTATTGGCTTTGAATTACAAAAAATTACTTGAAAGTGATATATTACTCTTTATTTGACAATAACATTAATTTTCGGTATATAAATTATCAGGAAAAATAGTTTGAAGCAAGTGAATTTGTCATTACATAGCAAAAAATGATTGAAATCTTTTTTACCTTACCTAAGTGACCTTTAAATTTCAAAATATCGAAAAAATTGGACTTTTTCGCTATTTTCTTAGAGTTGAATCGGAAAACAAAACTGCGACATAGAAGATAATGCATTAGAAACCCCAATTGAAAAAGTCTGTGTCACTGAGGTCAGAGATATAATTAAGAACTTCAAAAACGGTAAGGCTGCGGGTATAGACAATATTAGCGCTGAAATGCTTAAATACGGTGACGAGTACATACCTCACAGGTTGTGCGAATTAATAAATTTATGTATCGAAACGGGAGAAGTCCCAGACGATTGGAGAAAAGCGATTATCGTACCAATATACAAAAGAAAAGGAGATAAAAGCAACTGCAGTAATTACAGAGGTATCAGCCTACTAAGTACCGTAAGTAAAATATACTCAAAAATACTTATCCGTAGGGTAATGGAAATCACAGAAGAGAAAATATGGGAAGTCCAAAGTGGATTTATGCCAGGAAGATCATGTACGGATCAGATATTTAGCCTAAGACAGGTCGCAGAAAAAAGTTTGAGAGTAGGAAAGAAAGTTTTCTGTGCATTTATTGACCTAGAAAAAGCATTCGACACGGTAAATAGAAGTAAACTTTGGGAAGTCCTTAAAGAGTATGGAGTGAATGGAGGGCTCCTACAAGCAATAACAACAATATGTACGGGTAGTAAAGCAAGTATAAGGGTAAATGGGAAACTGAGTGACTGGTTCGATATTATGCAAGGCGTGAAACAAGGATGCGTTATGTCCTCGTGGCTATTTATCATATTCATGGATAAGTGTCTTAGAACTGCCCTCTTCGACGAAAAAGGTGTAGATCTCGAAACCGTCAAGGTACGTGGGTTGGCTTTCGCGGATGACAAGATTGTTATGGCAGAATCAGTCGAAGACTTTCAAAGAATGTTGAATAAACTTAATACAAGCATGAAGAACATGGACCTCAAAATTAACGTGAATAAAACGAAAGTCATGGTGTTTGAGGGAAAAAGTGAGAAAACAATATGCAACATAGTCCTAAATGATGTGAGATTAGAACAAGTTGACAAGTACGTATATCTAGGTAGTCTATTCACTAACGACGGAAAAATAGATGGGGAATTAGATAGGCGCATAAATAAGGGTAAGCAGGTTATCGGTAGAGCAGGATCCATCCTCACGAATAAAAACATATCAAAAAAAGCTAAAATGGCCATACATAACTCTATTTTCGTACCGACTGTACTATACGGTAGCGAGACATGGACCTGTCAAGAAAAGGACAGGAGTAAAATCAACGCGATCGGCATGAAACCTCTGCGCATAATATGCGGGAAAACACTGATGGACAAAGTACGAAACGAGACAATCCTCGAAGAATGTGGTACAGGGTAGACACTAGTTGACATATGGGAAAGAAATCAGCTAAGGTGGTTCGGACATCTTGAAAGAATGAAAGATGAACGACTGACCAAGCAAGTGTATAAAGGTAAAGTAAATGGCAAAATGCCCAGAGGTAGACCGCCGAAAGAATGGTTAGAATCTGTGAATGAGACACTAATACGAAGAGACATAAGAAGCCATAGAAATACAAGAGCCTGCATGAAAAAATGCATGGACGTGAATGAAGCTAGAGTAGTATGCCAGGACAGAAATATGTGGCGACAAATAGTTTATAAACAGAGTGACAATAGAGTGAATGATGCCTGAAACAAAGACCTTGGATACTAATGGGCCCAAGTGGGGAACCATACATAATAATTTTGTGAGGCTCCTCACTTGGGGTGATCGCTAGAGAGATTGATCAGCAACCTGGGTCGGAGCAGTGTTGCGGAGTAAACGTGTCATTTATATAAATAACACGAGAACTCCAGATCAATCTAAAACATCTATACATAACACCTACATACCCTTCCACCCTATACCCATATACCGATCAACCTCATACCTATATACCTATTTCACTACCTTCCAACCGAACAAGTCACGCCTACCCCGGAAGGAAAAAGGCTTAATGGTATAATAATAATAATATGGCAATTTTTTCAACTAATTGACCGTGAAGTGTCTGATATACGTTGAGAATAATATATTTTCAATATGTCACGTCAATAATATATGCAGAAGGTCGTTATTAAAATCGGTTTTATTGATTGTGGATTTAAAGAAATTTTTTTCGCTATTTTCTCGAAGTTATATGATTTATCAACCATGTGTCCATCATACGAGTATTATATATTTCTTAAAATATATCCTTAATAAAATCAAATAAAAACATGTTTGTTTTAATTCTGGGGGTTAGTGAGCGGACCGTGAACGCATCAAAATATCATCTAATATTAAAAAATTAAGAATTTTAGATTTTGCTCATTTTTGAAGCTACAAATCAATTCGGTTCAAAAATTAAACAGGATGTCCAAATTGAAACTAATATCAGAAATCAGCATAAAAGTAATACTTTGATAATTTAGTTACATTATAACAAGCAAATATATTTTCCGACTATTTTTTTATTTGATTTTATTAAGGATATATTTTAAGAAATATATAATACTCTTATGATGGACACATGGTTGATAAGTCATATAACTTCGAGAAAATAGCGAAAAAATTGAATTCTGGGTTTTTTTTTAATCTTCTAAGTCATTCTGACCTGATAAGAATTATTTAAATTACCTTCTCACTGTACAAGTGTAAATCTAGGTACACTTTAAAACATTTATACCTTATTTAGATACAAAAAATGAATTTTTTTGTGAAATAAAGATCAATATATCACTTCTAGATATTTTCTTATAATCCAAAATCAATAAAAATGATTTTAATATCGACCTTCTGCATATATTATTAACGTAACATATTGAAAATATGTTATTGTCAACGTATATCAGACATTTCATGGTCAAATAGTTGAAAAAATTGCCGTAACTCTAAGAAAATAGCGAAAAAGTCAATTTTTTTTATATCTTGAAATTTAAAGGTCACTTAGGTAGGGTGAAAAATATTTCAATCATTTTTTGCTATGTAATTACAAATTCACTTGCTTCAAACTATTTTTCCTAATAATTTATATACCGAAAATTAATTTTATTGTCAAATAAAGAGCAGTATATCACTTTTAAATATTTTCTTGTAATTTAAAGTGAATGAAAATTATTTTAATGTCAAAATTCTTTATATATTATTGACCATAAATCTAAGAAAATAGCGAAAAAGTCGACTTTTTTCGATTTTTTGAAACTTCAAAGTCAATTAGGGAGGGTAAAAAATATTTTAATGGAATTATCGCCATACATGTATAAATCTACTTGCTTTGAACTATTTTTACCGATAATTTAAATTTAAAAAAAAAATTTGGCTGTTCAAATTTGAAGAAGTGCTTCGTTTTTTGTGATTTTTAGCTATATCTACGATGCGGAGACAGAAGGATTTTTTTTTTATGAAACTTTAGGGGAGTGTTTTTGACTCCCAAAAGAAAGTTTTCATTGCTATTAGAACTTCGCGCAAACAACTTTATTTTTTTCGATACGCCCTAGTGCACAGTCTTCCCCTTTTTTTCTTAGATTTCCCTTTTTTCTTGAAATTCCCCTTTTTCCCCTTTTCTCTTTAATTATACGATATTTGAAATTGTACTCAGTATTGAATAATAATTAAATCAATTATAGCATTCAAATAAATTATTTATGAAGAAATAAGGGACACGAAGTGTACAAATTTGTTTAAATCTTTGCTTGAAAATTTAACTATTGTTGAAACTTTTTTTTTCGCGAAAATTATTTTTTTTAACTCACAATTCAACTATTCCATTTGTATTTGAAAAGATATCTTTTTTTTTAGTCGGAAATTAAAATATTTGGTTGCAAGTTCAAATTTCGTTCAAAAGTTATATTTTATGGCAGAAAATTAGTTAAAAATTGAACTATTAGGTTAAAAATATATTTATTTTGTTTAAAAGCTGTCTTTTTGGTTGAAAATCAAACTTACTTTGTTGAAAATTCATGTTTTTTAAACAGAAAATTGCAATTTTTGATTGAAAATTATTTTTTGTATTGAAAGCTTATATTTTTGAGTTCAAAATTTTACTGTATTGTAGAAAGTTCTCTTTTTTGCTCAAAAATTCAATAATTTGGTAGAAAATTATTTTTTTTTTCATTTGAAAATTAGTTTCTTGAAATGAAAATGTAGAAATTCCATTTTTGGTTCAAAATTTATCTTTTTTATTCTGAAAAGTCAACTATTTGGTTAAAAGTGTATGTAATTTGTTAAAAATTCGTCCTTTTTTGTAGAAAATTAATCTTCTTGCTTTAGAATTCGACATTTCGAATGCCATTTTCTTCTTTGTTGGCTAAAAAATCTTTTTTGGTTAAAAACTCAACTCTTGTTGTATTTGAAAAGATGTATTTTTTAGTCGGAAATTCAACTATTTGGTTGCAAGTTCATGAATTTTGTTCAAAAGTTATATTTTTTGGCAGAAAATTAGTTAAAATTGAACTATTTGGTTGAAAATATATTTATTTTGTTTAAAAGCTGTCTTTTTGGTTGAAAATCAAACTACTTTGTTGAAAATTCATGTTTTTTTAAACAGAAAATTGAAATTTTTGATTGAAAATTATTTTTTGTATTGAAAGCTTATATTTTCGAGTTATATTTTCGCTTATATTGTAGAAAGTTCTCTTTTTTGCTCAAAATTTCAATAATTTGGTAGAAAATTGTTTTCTTTTTCATTTGAAAATTAGTTTCTTGAAATTAAAATGTAGAAATTCCATTTTTGGTTCAAAATTGATATTTTTTATTCTGAAAATTCAACTATTTGGTTAAAAATGTATGTAATTTGTTAAAAATTCGTCCTTTTTTGTAGGAAATTAATCTTCTTGCTTTAAAATTTGACATTTCGACTGCCATTTTTTTCTTTATTGACTAAAAAATCTTTTTTGGTTAAAAACTCAACTCTTGTTGAAAATTCGTATTTTCGACGAATTTTTCGATCGAATTTTGAACTATTTTGTGAAAAATTCATTTTTTAGTGCAAATTTTGCAAATTTTGTCCACCATCAATTTCGTAAATCAGAATTTCCAAATAGTATTTTATTTCATGATACAATTTATTTCTAAATATTTCTAAAAATAATTTCTTTCTAATTGATAAAAAGAGACCATTTTAATTGTAAATGATTTTTTGATCTTGGGTAATAATTTTGTTCTTAACATTTTGTTATCACACTATAATTTCTACACTTTTTCACATTTTTAAAGAGATAAGAAAAATTAAATTATAGGCAAAAATTTATTTGGAAGAATTGGATAAAAATTTTAAAAGCTTTTTAATAATAGTTCAGGTTTTATTGAAAGATTTTAAGACTTTTTTGATTTTGCAGGATGAAAAACATATTAGGGGAACTGAATTTTGAAGGATTTAAAGAGAATAATTTTTTTAATTCCTGGTAAAATTTCAAATGATTTTTTATTTTGGAAAATTAATCTTCACAGAAAATTGGAAAAGATTTCAAAACATTTAAAATGATTTCCTAATATTTTAAAGCAGAATGTGAAAGATTTTGAAACAAATTTTTTTACAATTTTTCAAGATTACAAAATTTCATAAATAATTCAAGTAAGTTTAAGAGATATATATGAAATTTTAAACAGATTTAAAAATAATTATAAAGTAGAGAAGATTATAAAAATTTAAAACTAAATGTAGATTTTTTTAAATTTCGAAAAAGATATTCTTGAGATTCATGGGAAAATTTCAAATTATTTTTTTTCAATTAATTCTAAGAGAAAGCTGAAAAAGATTAAAATTTTTTTTTAATTGTTTCCTAAAACTTTGAAATAGAATAAGATGTAAAGATTTCAAAAAATGGAAAAAAATAAATTTCGAAGAAAGCTTTTCAAGAATTTTGAAAGGTTTCAGGAGAATGAAAAAAATCTTTAGATTTCTAGGAAAATTTACAAAGTATTTTTTATTTTGAATAATTAATTTAAAAAGATTTCCCAAATTCTCAGAGAAGAATCTGAAAGACTTTAAGGCAATTTTTTCAACTTTGCAACTTTGGAAGCTTTAATAAGATTCAAAAATAATTTAAAACAAAATTTAGATTCTTCCAGATTTCAAACAAAAACTTTATAAAGTTTTAAAGAATTTTGAAAGGTTTTATGAGAATACAATTTTTTTTAATTTCTGGGAAAATTTTAAAACATTTCAAAAGGCTTCTAAAAAATCTTGAAAATGTTAAGGCATTTTCCTTAATTTGAAAAGATTTTTCAACATTTTAAGAAAAATTCGAGTAAATTTAAAAGATCTTTAGGAATTTTAGAAGTTTTGAAGAGATTAAAAATATTTTAAAACTTGAAAAGATTTCCGAAAATGTAATTGATATTTTTAAATTATTTCGAAACTCCTAAATGTCCTGAATAATTTTTAGATTTACTTGCATTTTTCCTAATATTTTATTTAATCCTGTAAAATTAAACAATTTTCTTTAAAACTTTCTAGATTCTTTTTGGGCATATCCTTATGAAATTTATAATAAAAAACTAGAACCTAAAAATTATTCCAAAATGAAAAAAACTTTTAATGAAACCAAAATTTAATTGAAGCAATTTACGATTAAAATGCATTTAAACTATAAACTTGTCTCATTTGAAAAAAATGCATGTTAATAAGCTTCAATTTTTAGAAGAAAAAAAAAACGTTTTAGACGTGAATCAATCCTGTTATAGATGAATAATTAAGATATAGGCGTCTGTAAAATTGGAAGTTAATTTATTTTAAATAATTCAATGTGTGTAGAACTTCCTGGAATTTTAAAATACTTAAAAAAAACTTTAGAAAGAAATATTTTAGACGTGAATCGATACTTTCATTGAAGAATAATTAATACATGGACCTCTGTAAAATTGGAAGTTAATTTATTTAAAAAAATTCAAAGTATGTAAAAAATTCCTCGGAGTAGTTAAATTTCCATTTAAGAGAATTAATTTTCAGCATAAAAAAGCGAATGTTCGACAAAACAGTTTAATGTTGTACCATATATTTGAATTTTGAAGCCAAAAAGAAGAATTTGATTCAAAACAGTTGAATTTTCAACCCGAGAATATAAGTTTTTAACAAAAAGTTAATTTTCAACCAGAGCAGATTAATTTTCAAAGAATCCAGTAGAAGATTCATCATTTTAGTTAATAACTCATCATATTCTTTGAAAATGTAACTTTTTTTAAATTGGTTGGAAATTATTTTCTTAAATGAAAATGTAACTATTTCAATTAAATATTCCATCATTTTAGTTGAAAATTCATCTCTTTTGTTGAACATTAATTTTTTTAACTAAAAGTTTACCTATTAAATTTTTGGTTTACAAAGTATGTTTTTTAATTGAAAATTCGTCTTTTTTGGTAGAAATTGATTTTCTTGGTTGAAAATTACCATTTATTTGATTTTTTTTCTTGTTTGAAACAGATAAATTTTTAACCAGACAGTTGCATTTTTTGCCATGAAAAAAATGGAATTTTCAAAAAAATTCTTAAATTTTCAAGCACAGCGATGAATTTTCGATTAAAAAAATGAATTTGAATCCTTAACCATAGCAGATTAATTTGCAAACCAAAAAAAGAGAGAAGGGGATTTTAAACTAAAAAAGATCAATTTTCTAAAAAAAAATGAAACCCCATAGTTGAATTTTTAAACCAAAAGATCAATTTTCTACCAAAAAAAGATAAGTTTTCAACAAATTAGCTGAATTTTCAACCAGATAGTTGTCAACCAAATTGGAATTTTTAAGGGAATTTTCAACCTCATATGTAGTTAAATTTTCAATAGAAGAAATTAATTTTTAACTAAAATAATGAATCTTTAACAATAAAAAATGAATTTTTAACCCAATAGTTGAATTTTCAACCCAGAGAATTCGTAATTTTTAATAAAATACATGAATTTTTAACCAAATTTTAAATTTTCAACCAAAGAAGTGAATATACGTTTTCAATCATAAAAGATTTTCTGTGAAATCTATAACAAAATGTTGCAAAATGAGCCGAGTTTTTTAATCAATAAAAAGAGAATCTGGAACAAAATAATTGAATTTTCAACCAAACTGATGTATCTTTGATTTAAAAAAAATGAATTCTCAACAAAAAGTGTAATAGTTAATATTTCCACACAATTTTTTTTAAATTTTCAATAAAAAAACTGTTAAATTAAACAAAAAAATTCGAATTTTCAACAGAAGAGTTAAATTTTTAACCAAGAAAATTTTTTCAATCACTAGAGAAAAAAACCTCATCCAAAGATGTGCTGCATTTTTAACAAACAAAAAAATCATTTTCAACAACAACAAAAAACAAGTTTTTAACAAAATTTTTTGAATTTTTAACTAAAGAAATGATCTTTTAACTCAAATTATGCATCTTGAATCAAAATAATAAATTCTCAACCAAAAAGTTAAATTTTCAAACAAAAAGATTAAATTGCTACCAAAAAAGACAAATTTACAACAAAATAGATGAACTTTCAACTAAAAAAGATAAATTTTCAACAAACAATAGAATAGTTTGATGTTAAGTTAGAGAAATACCTTAAACTTTCGAATTTCGTTTTTTTTTTTCGAATTTTCAACCAAAAAAAGAATAATTTTCTGCCAAAAAAGAATAATTAAAAAATATATATGAATTTTCAACTAAAAATGTTTAAAAAAAGGTAACAAAAAATTGCTACCAAATAGACCAATTTTCAACAAAATAGATGAATTCTCAACTAAAAAGGATAAATTTTCGAGAAAAAAAAAGAATAGTTTAATTTTAAGTTAAAAAAATAAGTTGCTAACCAAATATTTCAATTTTTAATAAAAATTTTAACAAAAGAGATGAATTTTTAATTGAAAAAAAAATCAATTTTCAACAAAAAATAGAATAGTTCAATTTTCAGTTTGAGAAATAAGTTTTTAAGTAAGTAAAATAAATTTTTAACGAAATAGTTCACTTCTCAACTAAACAAATGAATTTTTTAACAAAAAATTGAATGTCTGATAAAAATAAAATTTCGAGAAAAAATGTAGTTAATTTTTTAGTTAAAAAATCAATTTTCAATAGAAACACTCATTTCAAATGAAAGAAAAATTATTTTAAAAAACACAATTTTCCACCAAAAGAGAATATTCTTTAACAAAATACCTGAATTTTCAACCATATATTTTAATTTTCAATGGAATTTTTAACCAAATGGCTGAATTTCCAAGCGAAGAAGATAAATGTTAAACCAAATATGGAATATTTAAATTTGTATTTAGAAAAATTCATTTTCAGCAAAAATAAATGTTTAACCCAATAGTTGAATTTTCAACCCAAAATATGAATTTTCAACAAAATGCTTAAATTTCCAACCGAACAGATGAATTTCCAACCAAAAAAATTAAATGTCTATAAAAAAAGATAAATTTCCGACACAAAATGGAATAGTTAAATTTTCAGCTAAAAAAAATAATTTTGAATTTAAAGAAACTAATTTTTAATCAAAGAAATTAATTTTGAACAAAATACATGAATTTTCAACCAAATTGGAAATTTTTAAAGGAATTTTAACCTAATAGTTAAATTTTCAACCAAAAAGGTAAATGAGTCGCGAAGAACATTAATATTTTAACAAAAAAGACAAAATTTCAGCAAAATACAGAAATTTTCAATTTGAAAAATTCTGTTTCAACACAAAAAAATTTTTTTTCAACAAAATAGTTAAATTTCTAAGCAAAGAAATTAATTTTCAACTAAAGTAATGAATCTATAACAAAATACAGAAATTTTCAAACGAATAGTTGAATTTTTAAATTATTTTGTCATGTATTGAAGTTGTAGTTGAAAATGCATCTTTTAGGTTAAAAATAAAATTATTTGGTTGAAAGTTAGCTATTTTTTTAAAAATTGATGTTTTTTTGTGTGAAGATTCACCGTTTTAATTAAAAATTCATTTCTTTGGTTGAAAATTGAGCTGTTTGATTGAAAACTTGTTTTTTCTTACGATGTTTTTGTCCCAGTTGAATATTCCATAATTTTAGTTAAAAATTCATCTCTTTGGTTGAACATTAATTTTTTGTCTAAAAATTTAATTATTCAATTTTTGGTTGAAAATTAATCTTTTTGGTCAAAAATTCAATTATTCTAGTTAAAGATTCATCATCTGACTTAAAATTTATCTTTCTGGTTTAAAATTCAACTATTCCACTTAAATATTTACAATTTTATTTGAAAATTCATGACTTTGTTTGAAAATGTAACTATTTTTTTTACAGTTAGTTTTTTTTTTGTTTGAAAGTAGTTTTTTAAACTGAAAATTTAACTTCTTCCAATTGAAAATTACATAGTTGTAGTTGAAAATTAATTTTTTTGGTTAAACCTTAATTTTTTTTTAACTTAAAAAAACAACTAATTTTGAATTTAAAGAAACTAATTTTTAATCAAAGAAATGAATTTTCAACTAAAAAGATTTATTTTCTACCAAAAAAGATAAATTTTCAACAAAATACATGAATTTTTAACCAAAAAGGTAAATTAGTCGCCAAGAAAATTAATATTGTAACACAAAAGACAAAGTTTCAACAAAATGCAGAAATTTGCAACCAAATAGTTAAATTTTCAATTTAAAAAATTCATTTTCAACACACAAAAAAACGAATTTTTAACTAAAATAATGAATCTATAACAAAATACAGAAATTTTTAAACCAATAGTTGAATAATTAACTGAAGAAGATTAATGTTAAAACATGATACATATAATTAAATTTTCACATGAAAAATTAATTTTCAATTAAAGAAAACCAATTTTGAACCAAAAAGATTAATTTTCTACAAAAAAAAGATGATTTTTTAACAAAATACATTAATTTTCAACCAAATAGTTGCAGGATGCACAGTCTTCCCCTTTTTTTCTTAGTTTCCCCTTTGTTCATGAAATTCCCCTTTTTTCCCCTATTCTCAAAAAACTTCCCCTTTTTCCCCTTTTCTATTTTAATATACAATATTTTAAATGTTACCCATTATTGAATAATAATTAAAGCAATTATAGCACTTAAATTAATTATTTATAAATACTTTATCAAAAATTCATTTTTTACTTGAAAATTCATAATTTTAGTTAACGTTCTTATTTGTTTGTTAAACAGTAGGTTTTTTAACTAAAAATTACATTGTTTGGTTGAAAATTAACTTTTTAATTGAAAATTCGTATTTTCGTGTGGAAAAATCAACTGCATCGTAGAAAATTCTTCCTTGAGGCATTAAAATTCTACAAATTGGGAGAAAATTCAGTTTTTTGAGTTGAAAATTAATTGTTTCAAAAGAAAGTGTAACTTTTTGATTTTTTTGATATTCTTAATTTAACAATTCAACTATTTTGTTCAGAAATTATCTTATTTGTTCAAAATTTAAACATACATTTTTTGATCAGTTACAATTTTTTTGAAAATGTGCCAAAACATGTTTTTTTTTTTGATTGATTGAGTCATATGCACATATTTTGAAAAAAGTTGCAATTTCAGGTTCGAATCAATAAAAAAACATGTTTTTGTATATTTTCAAATAAGACAAATTTTCTTTTAATTTAAAAAAAATGTTAAAAAAAGAAAGACAAATTTTCAATAAATTCATCCAGAATTTCGGGACGACGAGACAATTTTTAATTTTTAACAAAAAACAATTTATTTTCAACAACAACAAAAAACAAGTTTTCAACTAAATTCGTTGAATTTTCAACCAATGAAATGAACTTTTAACTAAAATTATGCATCTTGAATCTAAAAAATAAATTCTCAATCAAAAAGCTAAATTTTCAACCAAAAAGGTTAATTTGCTACCAAAACAGACAAATTTCCAACAAAATTGATGAATTTTCAAATAAAAAAGATAAATTATTAACAAAAAATAGAGTAATTTGATTTTGAGTTAGAGAAATAAATTTTTAACCAAATAAAATAAATTTTTAACGAAATAGTTAAATTTTCAACCAAACAGATGAATTTTTTTATCAAAAATATCAAATGTCTAAAAAAAATTCGACAACAAATGGAATAGTTAAATCTTTAGTTAAAAAAATTTATTTTCAGTAATAAAAAAAAAAAAATTTCCAAAAAAAAAATTTTCGAAAAAAAAACATGAATTTTTAAGCAAGTATTTTAATTTTTTATTAAATTTTCAAACAAAAAGGTTAATTTATAACTTTCTACCAAAAAAGTCAAATTTTTAATAAAATAGATGAATTTTTAATTGAAAAAGATCAATTTTCAACCAAAAATAGAATAGTTTATTTTTCAGTTGGAGAAATAAGTTTACAGATGAATTCTCTACAAAAAAATTGAATCTCTGATCAAAATAAAATTTCGAGAAAAAATGTAGTTAATTTTTTAGTTAAAAAATCAATTTTCAATAGAAACACTAATTTCAAATGAAAGAAAAATTAGTTTGAAAAACACAATTTTCCACCAAAAAAAAGAATATTTTTTAACAAAATACCTGAATTTTTAACCATATATTTTAATTTTTAACAGAATTTTCAAACTAATAATTGAATATTTAACCAAAAAAGTGAATTAGTCACCAGGAAGGTTAATATTCTACTACAAATGACAAAGTTTCAACAAAATAAGAGACATTTTCAACCAAATAGCTGAATTTTTAAGCGAAAAAGATCAATTTTAAACCAAACATGGAATATTTAAATTTTTATTCAGGAAAATTAATTTTCAACAAAAAAAAAACGAATTTTCAACAAAATAGTTAAATTTCTAAGAAAGGAAATAATTCCTAACTAAAATAATAAATCCTCAAACACGAAAATAAATGTTTAACCCAATACATAATTGAATTTTCAACCCAAAAATGATTTTTTAACAAAATACTTAAATTTTCAACCAAACAGATGAATTTCCAACCAAACAGATTAAATGTCTCTAAAAAAAGATACATTTTCGACAAAAAATGGAATAATTAAATTTTCAGCTAAAAACAATTAATTTTGAATTTAAAGAAACTAATTTTCAATCAAAGAAATGAATTTCCAACTAAAAAGATTAACTTTCTACCAAAAAAGATAAATTTTCAACAAAATACATGAATTTTCAAACAAATTTTGGAATTTTTAAAGGAATTTTAACCTAATAGTTAAATTTTTAACCAAAAAGGTAAATAAGTCGCGAAGAACATTAACATTTTAACACAAAAGACAAAGTTTCAACAAAATGCAGAAATTTTCAACCAAAAAGTTAAATTTTCAATTTGAGAAATTCATTTAAAAAAAAAAAGAATTCTTAACAAATTAGTTAAATTTTTAAGCAATGAAATTTATTTTGAACTAAAATAATGAATCTATAACAAAATACAGAAATTTTCAAACGAATAAACGAATTTTCAACTGAAGAAGATTAATATTTAAAAAAACATGATACATGTAGTTAAATTTTCAAATGAAAAATTAATTTTCAATAAAATAAACTAATTTTCAACTAAAAAGATTAACTTTCTACCAAAAAAGATGAATTTTCAACAAAATCCATGAATTTTCAAACAAATTTTGGAATTTTTAAAGGAATTTTAACCTAATAGTTAAATTTTCAACCAAAAAGGGAAATTAATCGCGAAGAAAATTAATATTTTAACACAAGAGACAAAGTTTCAACAAAATACAGAAATAAAAAGTTAAATTTTCAATTTGCGAAATTCATTTTCAATAAAAAAACTAAGAATTTTTAACAAATTAGTTAAATTTTTAAGAAAAGAAATTTATTTTGTACTAAAATAATGAATCTATAACAAAATACAGAAATTTTCAAACGAATAGTTGAATTTTCAACTGAAGAAGATTAACATTTTTAAAAAAATGATACATATAGTTGAATTTTCACATGAAAAATTCATTTTCAATAAAATAAACTAATTTTGAACTAAAATTATTAATTTTTTACAAAAAAGAATTAATTTATAACAAAATACATTAATTTTCAACCAAACAGTTGAATTTTCAACTGAAGAAGATGAATGTTCAACCAAACAAGGGATAGTTAAATTTTCAGTTAAAAAAAAAAAAAAATTTAAACTAATTTAACAAAAACTAATCAAATTTTGAAGAAAAAAAATTTGTTTAACTAAAATGATGAATCATCAACCAAAAAACTGAATTTTTAACAAAGTAGTTCCACTTAGTACATTTATTTCTTAAGAAAGGGTATTAAAATTTGTGACACTTTTCACCCTATTTTTGATCTCTAAATTGAGTCCGAGCCTTGTTAAAATCTCCCGAAAAAATACATTTTTGAATTCAAATCCTAAAAGAATTTTTTTGTCATACAGGAAAAGAAGTTCAGGTTGCAAAACAAGTTCGACGACTTGAAAGATAAGGGCAAACAGATGATGGAGAATTTGGGCGAGAAAAAATTGGACATAATAAGTAAGTGGGAAGAAAAATCGAGGGATTTCATCGATACCTTTCTTCTCTTATTCGGCCGCGAAGGTCGACTGGTGAGTATTTTCTACGTCTTTTTCATATTTTTAATTTTCACATTGTATCTTATTTTAATTTTTAAATGCAAATTGTAACAAGCATGTGTGTGAGCGAGTAGTCGATTAATCGAATTTTGTGTCAACGCATGCGATCTAGAATTTTATCTCGGGTATTTTTTAACCCTATTTTTCGTACCTGCTATTGTGTATGGAGTATTTTTAATTTTTTGCACCGACGTAGAGTATTGTACCTTAGAATCGAGTGTGTATTTTTCGGACCTTTGCATTTTTTACGAGACTCACGATTGTTAAATAAAATCTCTCTCTTTGAAAGTCTTTTGCTTTATTTGTAGATTTTTAATTGTTAGTTTTAAGGATTATTTTTTTAATTAAGCAGGGATTGGTTAGTGGTCTGAAGAGTTTAAGTTCTCGAAGAAATTCTCACGAGCATGAAAATATGCTCGAGAATATGCTCGACCTTTATGTGCTTTGAGAATTTAATGAGCATTTATGAGAATTTTTAATTAGGATTTAAAAAATCGTATTTTATATTTTTATTAATAATATTTATATTATTTAAATTTCATGGGGAAAAAAATTCGCGTTTAACAGTGCCTTATTCAGGGTTGCTTCCAAGTCAAAAAGATAAATTTTCATCCAAAGAAATTAATTTTTAATTAAAATGATGAATCTTCAACGAAAAATAAGAATTTGTAACTCATTTTCAAAAATTTTCATGGATTTTCATCTAGAAAACTTCAATTTTCAACCAAAATTAGAATTTTTAAAATGTCAGGAAAATAAATGTCCAACCAAAAAAAAACTAATATTTCAATTTGCAGTTAGAAAAGTAAATTTAAAAAAAACGAGTTTTCAGCAAAATTAATTAATTTTCAACTAGAAAAAAATAAATTTTTAACCAAAGAGATTATTTTTTACTACCATAATGAATTTTCAACAAAAAATATGAAATTTTGTCCAAATAGTGGATATTTCAATCCAAAAAATGAATTTTTTATCAACAAAAAAAACTAATTTTCTACTAAACAGTTTTTTCCAATAAAAGAAATGAATTCTTAACAAAAAATAGTTAAATAGTTAAATAGTTAAATTTTCTACTGAACAGATAATTTTTTAACGAAAAAGGTTACATTTCTATCACAAAAGGTAATTTTTCCACAAAAAATGGAATAGTTAAAGTGATTTTTCAACGAAAATGATGAATCTTCAACCTAAAAAAATTTTATTTTTCAACCAAATACATTTTCAAACAAAAATATTTTTTTTTTCCATAACAAAAAATGATATTTCAACCAAAAACAGAAGAATTTAATTATCAGTTTAGACAATCAAAACAAAAAAAAAATAATAATTTTCAACAAAATAAATCAATTTTAAACTAACAAAGATAAATTTACAGACCAAAAATATAATGTTTCAATTTGCAGTTAGAAAAGTAAATAAAAAAACGGATTTTCAGCAAAATTAATTAATTTTCAACTAAAAAAAATTAATTTTCAAATAGAAGGAAGTTAATTTTCAACCAAAGAAATTATTTTTTTACTACAATGATGAATTTTCAACCAAAAATATGAAATTTTGTCCAAATAGTATATTTTTCAATCCAAAAGATGAATTTTCTATGAACAAAAAAACGAATAGTTAAATTTTCTTCTAAACAGATAATTTTTTAAGGAAAAGGATTACATTTCTATCACAAAAGGTGATTTTTCCACAAAAAATGGAATAGTAAAAGTGATTTTTCAACGAAAATGATGAATCTTCATGTTTAAAAAAATTTATTTTTCAACCAAATACATTTTCAAACAAAAATATATTTTTTTCCATAACAAAAAATGATTTTTCAACCAAAAACAGAAGAACTAAATTTTCAGTTAAGACAATCAATTTTCAAAAAAAAAAAATGTATTCTCAACAAAATAATTAAATTCTAAACTAAAAAATATAAAATATAGACCAAAAATATAATATTTCAATTTGCAGTTAGAAAAGTAAATAAAAAAACGGGTTTTCAGCAAAATTAATTAATTTTCAACTAAAAAAATTAATTTTCAACTAGAAAAAAATGAATTTTCAAGCAAAGAAGTTATTTTCTACTACAATGATGAATTTTCAACCAAAAATATTAAATTTTGTCCAAATAGTATATTTTTCAATCCAAAAGATGAATTTTCTATCAACAAAAAAACGAATT
>CAKNXH010062525.1:0-18468 GCA_932178445.1 Andricus quercusramuli
ACAACAGGTTTTTTCAGTTCAGGGATTTCAATGGGTTCTAAATGTGATACAGGCCAATTTTCTTCCGTATAATTAATCCATGCCGGACCATGAAACCAGAAGGAATTGTTGATAAGCTGTTGCGGCGCGAGACCGCGCGAGACAAGGTCCGCGGGATTGTGCTCGGTGCGTACGTGCCGCCATTCGAGAGATTGTGTCAACGTTTGGATTTCCGCAACACGATTTCCTACGAAGGGTTTCAAGGTATTAGGGGGACTATTAATCCAATGCAATGCTATAGTAGAATCGCACCAAAAAATCGTCTTTTCGATACGAAGTCTTCGTAAGGCTTGAGAGACAGTTAAATATAATTTTGATAATAGAACTGCAGCGCAGAGTTCTAGGCGAGGTAGAGATAACGTTTTTAGTGGCGCGACTCTGGATTTCGAGCACACTAATTGAGTAAAATTCGTTCCGCTTTTATCAGTCGATCGAACATAAATACAGGCCCCGAATGCCTTTTCGCTAGCATCACAATAGCCGTGTATTTGAAGCGAGACATAATTATCACTGACTATTTTTCGATTGATTTCGACTTCTCGGAGGAGCGCTAAATTTTCCTTGAGTTCCAACCAGGACTCTGCTATTTCGAGTGGAACAGATTCATCCCAACCGATGTTTAATTGCCACAAAGATTGCATCAGGATTTTCGGAGTTAAGATAACGGGACCTAATAATCCAAGCGGGTCGAATAATTCAGCGATTTCTGATAAAATATTCCTTTTCGTTACCGGCGCATTTGACTTGGATTGCTTGACAGTATAAAAAAATGAATCGGGTTTGGGATTCCAATAAACACCGAGTGTTTTGGTCGTATCTCCTAAATCTAGACAAGAATAGGTGTCGCTAAAATCTTCGGATAATGACGTGATAAGCTCGGGTGCATTAGAAACCCATTTCCTCAGATTCATACCGCCCTTGCGCGTGACCGTCATCAATTCGGCAATTAATTGCTTAGCTTCATCGATAGTTCGCGCGCCCGACAACAAATCATCCATGTAAAAATCCTCTCGTAATGCGATAGAAGCACATGGATACGCTCTGGCTTCATCGTCAGCCAGTTGCACCAGAGCTCGAGTTGCTAAAAAAGAGGCAGGTGACGTACCATAAGTTACAGTCTTCAATCGGAAGATTTTTACAGGTTGATGAGAATTTTCTCGCCATAAAATTTTCTGAAATTGTTGGTCATTTGGATTTACTAATATTTGCCGATACATTTTTTCAATGTCGGCGGTAACTGCGAATATGTGTGATCTAAATCGGAGGAGCAGTGAGAAGAGATCTTCCTGGATATTGGGACCTACCATGAGGATATCGTTCAACGAATTCCCGTTGGATGTTTTCGCTGAAGCGTCAAAAACTGTTCGAAGTTTAGTTGTTAGACTAGATTGTTTAATTACGGCATGATGAGGCAAAAAATAACCATCGCAAATCGATGCAGATTTGTCCTCCGACATATGGTCCAATTCCGAGTATTCTCGCATAAATTCGATATATTTATCCCTTAATTCAGGGTTCCTACCTAACGATCGTTCTAAAGAACGGAATCGTTTGAGTGCCTGGGAGTATGACTCACCGAGTCCGATTGAATCTTCCTTGAACGGAAGTTTAACGATATAACGACCGGTTTCGGAATCGCGGCGCGTATTTTCTTGGAAATGATTTTCGCATGCTTTTTCTTCGCGAGATTTGAGCCTTTCGTTAGGGCCATTTTCAATTTCCCAAAATTCACAAATTTTCTTGTTTAATAAATTGAATGATAAATTGCACTTTGCGACAGTTGGAAATGCTACACCAGGAGTTTTTCCACCCAAAATCCATCCGAAATGAGTTTTTTGAAGAGTTACGTTACCATTTTCTAAAGAAATCTGTCCGACACAGAGTAATTTCAAGAATATTTCAGCACCGATCAGAATGTCTATTTCTGATGGGTTGTTAAACTCAGGATCAGCAAGATGGATATTGGGAGGAATTTTCAACTCCATCCTATTCAATGGTTCACTTGGTGTCTGATTATTTACCTCCGGCGTTATGAGAAATGTCAGATCAGTCGAATATTTGTTTAATCGGGATTGGATAGTTGTCCTCGTTATTTTGCTTACACTAGAGGTCATTTGATTCACTCCGCCGAGAGGAATCTCAATTTCGCGTTGATTCAGACCTAATTTCTCTGCTAGTTTCTTAGTCATGAAATGCACCTGAGACCCGTTGTCTAACAGAGCCCTACACGTGTGAGGAATCCCCTTGTTATCTAATATGTTAATACTAGCAGTTGACAATAAAACTTGAGACGGCAGGGAGTTATTCAAATTTGCGTGATTGGTCTGAAAGGTTTTTTGATTTTTATTTTCCGAATGGAGAATAGTGTGATGTTTATGGCTACAAGTCTTGCAAGCTGTGGCGTTACAGTTTTCGACGGTATGATTGGACCTAAGACAATTGCAACACAGATTTAGACTCTTTATCAAATTCCATCGTTCCTGTAAGTTAGACTTCAGTAGTTTCTCGCAATTTTGAGTGAAGTGTGACTCCTTGCATATATAGCAGTATGTGCGAGTATGAATTGCATAAGACGATTGTCGTTGGACGTTCGGTTGA
Organism: Andricus quercusramuli; assembly: GCA_932178445.1. Classification (NCBI taxonomy): domain Eukaryota; kingdom Metazoa; phylum Arthropoda; class Insecta; order Hymenoptera; family Cynipidae; genus Andricus; species Andricus quercusramuli. The sequence goes on from CAKNXH010062525.1 coordinate 2,638, forward strand.
GATTTTATTGGCCGATTGCCGCTGTGTAATTTATTTTCGCTACGCGGTACATTTTTTTCACTCTTTTCTAAAAGGGGTTTGTTAGATTCCAAAATCCTTTCACGACTATGCAAAAACTCAAGTAGCTGTTCCATAGACGGAGAGGGGTTCGAGCTTACGTGTTCCTTCCACTTCAATCGCGTTTGAGGATCTAATTTTGATACGATCGCATATATGGGAAAGGCTTCAAGAAATGGTCTGTTTAATGCTTCTAACGCGCGGTAATGTTTAGTTACGTTGTTTAATAATTCACCGAGAGAGAACGCCGATGTGTTCTGGCAATTCGGTAACTCAAAGAATGATTTGATATGGTTATTGATAACAAATGTCGGATCATCATAACTTTTTTGCAGGATATTCCATGCGACTTGATAATTCGCATCAGTAGTCTGAAGCGATTCGATTTTATCCGCTGCCCTTCCCGTTAGGCAGGAACGCAGATAAATGAGTTTTTGAGAATTAGTAAACCTTTGATCATTTTCTACAGAAGATTTGAACACGTCACTAAAACCCGGCCACTGCTCATACGAGCCACTGAGGGTTGGTAAGCTCAGAGCTGGTAATTTGATATTAATTGCGTTAGTGATTGATTGTTGCGCACCGATATTTAAACCTGCTATATTAGTTCGTAGTTGATTAATATTCAAGGAATTATTTGACATTGATGCATTATTCGTAATAGGGGAATCTGACGAAGAATCTGTGTCTATTTTAATGAGAATAGCTTGTGCTTTAGCCGAGAGAGCGGAGAGTTTCTCTTCGAAATCCGCGCGCTGTGCGTATTCGTTATCAATTTCATCATCAGAGACAATTTCTTCCAATTCAGACTGAATTTTCTCGAAATTCTCAGAGATCAACGTTACATCTTTTACTTTACCCTTTAATTCAATTAGGTAAATTTCCGCGATTGATTTGTTAAGAAATTTTTCTAGAACGGTTGATTTTGTTTTCAAAGCACCTCTGAGTCGATGCAATTGTGTGATACGCTTTTCTGTGCTAGCCATTTTTACAACTGAGATAGAATGCTAGGGATGATAAGGGGTTGATCACTTTGAAATTCAATATGATAGATGACTCAATAATAGGCATGCGAGACTCACCGTTCTGGAACTCAGGAACGAACACTTCACAGATTTGACGAAATCAAGTATAAGATATAGAACAAATAAATGATTCACAAAAACACTTATAAGAACAGAAAAAAGAAAAAAACACACATTCACAGAAAAAACACAACTGAAAATACAGGTTTTCAGCACAAGTCACTGAAGTTAATTTGTTTACTCGATGACACTTGTTAATTGATGACACACGTTGACTCGACGACTCGATGATACTCGGTGATTTGATGACACTGGATGATACTCGTTAACTCGATGACCCATGATAATAGATATTGACTCGTTAAATCATCACTCGTTCTCTACCACATTTAGGATTGAAAGATTTTGATCGTTGAATCTTTCTTTCTTGATCTCGTTATGTTCAGATATGTCGAGATCCAATAAAGTGGTGCTGAATCTGGTAGTCGTTATACACATCAATGAATTTTGTATGTTAATTCATTGCTCGTTCTTGATATTGATACTCGTTCAAAACGATTGATAAGATGATATTCATCCAGAAGAGGCTGGATCCGGTTTCGAAGGACCAAAATGTTGAGTCCGTTGAACTATTCATAGCCCAGAAGTTTCGTTGTCCAAGGGAATAGATCAACTTTCTCGATTAATTTGTAGATTGATAGTAGAGATGATAATCCTTGATACTTGGATAGGATAAGTTATCTCCGAATAATTGTTAAATTCAGTAATAGACGGAGTTCGTTACTAACTATCGTTTAATAAGGTATAAATTTGTACAGAATGATATTCGTTATCGTATTTACAGTAGAGTGTATCCGGTAATGTCTCTATTGCAACTGAAGTTGCAGATTCGTCCTAAAAGGTACATAGTTTCAGTATCTGTTCCAAACTGGAAGGGATGAAGCACAAAAGTAGGGGTAAGAAAGCAAGGTAGCCAAAATCTGAAATCGCAGATGCTGTCCAATCCTAAAATTGTAAGTGGTGTCCCGACGGTCAGACTAGACGTAGGCGTGGTACTGAGGCTATTGTTCGAAAACTCATTAGGACTCAGGCTCGAAAGGTTTGGCATAGAAATGCGTAAGAATACAAATTCATAAAATCGAAGATACAACAAGAACAAATTCTATAGGTTAACAGAGGTGTTTATAGGCTCTATATAATCCTTGCTAATATATCTCTCAAACTCAAACCTAAATACTCAATTCTTGGATCAGCTCTATACAGTAATATATTACAAATTCTTGAATAATGATACAGATCTCAACAACTACCCTCTCTCTTCACTTGCCCAAGCTGCCCACCTATACTTGCAATCATTCCTCCTACTTCCCTGTTCTGATTTTCCCTCACTTCTCACAGATCCACACCGCTCATTACCCCTCCTTCCCCTCTCGTAATTATCCATTGAATCCCCCACTTTCCCTCCCCTTACTTCCTATACTTCCCGCCCCTCTTTACCTCTTCTTTCCCCTCATTCCCCTTTCCTCACTTCCCCGCCTTTCTCCTACTTTCGCTCCCCTAGTTTCCCCTCACTTCCCCTGCTCTGATAAAGTACGACGGACGGACGCACATCCGGCGGAAACTACGAAGGTAAAAAAATTAAGTTCTTGATGGATTTTTTTCTACCACAAATATTTCGAAAAATTACGTAACACAGGCAGGGGGAAGGGGTTTGAAACGGCTTTGTTGTAAATTTTCACATCGGGAGACGAGGGGTAAAAATTGAGAAAAATGTGTTCAGTAATTTATGGATAATCCCTAATGTGTAGATATAAGTAATGAGATATGTGGGTTTAAAAAGACAAATGTATATGAAGTCATTTGCATTCAGTTTTGTACAGTTTATATTAAATTTAATATACAGGTCGGTAGAGCAGCGTGCTTGAAAACTCAAAGTGCTTTTATTTCTTCAAATCTTATCAAATATTCGCGATTGAAGTAATAATCTAGAATTCGGCGAATGGATTCCTTTTTATGATCAAAGTGCTTCGTACATGTGGATCTACTTCCAAAATTTACCCTGAATGGTAGAAATTTCATGTGAGTACAGTTGATTGTAGGTTAAGTCTGTAATTCATTCGCGTAATTGAACTTTTCGACTTGAAGTCCAATTTTGATTTTGGTTAACTGGTAGAAGATATCGTGTTTTATCATTCAGAATCGAAAATTACTGCTAATCTTATTTTGATTTTGTGTAAAATAGAATTATTTGAGCGATTATCATGAATGTATATGAAATTTAATAAACACGTACCTAAATGGCGATTTCATATACTTGAGATATTAATTTTAATGTACATTGGTATTTGAAATTTAATACTATTTTTAACAGTGAGAGTCGGTTAGGCGGGTTTTCGTATTTTGTGAATTCAAATTGGTGATACTCAATATGAAATATATGTAAATGAATTTTTCAATTTGATAATGGAAAAAAAAATTGTTGGGTTACTTACGTGGAAAGCACAGAAAGCCAATGCGCAGAAAATCAGCCATATCATGATTGAATGGGTCGTTTAAGATACACTTTGTAGAAAAGATGAACCAGAAGTATTTCACCCGGATATGTGAAGGTACCTTTTTATATCAAATACTTATCATACGTGGAGCTATATCCAAGAGAAAAGTGGGGAGAATGACGAAATTGTCATGACTCTAGTTTTGACGAAGCTAATGCTAGATAAATAAAAATCTGCTTTTCTGAAATCATTGTTTAAACTGTGAACAAATGCGAATAGGCTTTATCATATGAGGGAATTGAAACTATGAAAATAAATTTTTGTTTGTACCTTTAATTCACCCACACCAAATATATGTTCAAATTTGAGAAATTGTTTCTTTAGCTTCCTAATTGAAAAATAATGTTTCTTCAAAAGAAGTAAAATTTTTTTAATCAATTACGCGTTTCCTTCTTTGAATAACTGAACTAATTTATTCTATAATGCCTGTTTAATCTAAAATAATATATGCTCTGATTGATATAAAGTACTAGATAGGATTCAAAAAATAATTTACTTATCTCATTATTTCAAGCCATAGAAATCATTCCTTTGAGTCAAGTATCATTTTTTAAATTTATTCTCTATGAATCTGAATTTGTGAAACATTACAAATTGAATGAAAGAAAACTGAGCTACTAAATATTACATAGTAGAAAATGACAAATTCAATTTGTCGAAATATTCATGTTCTAAAATTCAATAGTAGAATAGTACTATTAATTTCAAAGTGAAAATATATTAATTTATTCAAGGCCTAATTAACATAAGATTATTGAAATCGAAAACGTAGCAAACAGGGAAGTTTAATGAGAGAAGGTGATTGCGTCAAATTTTCAGCTTTATTGAAATAAGAATGAGGTAATATTGAGAAATTTGTCAGTAGACTAAGTCACCTGTTCCTAGATCACATTACGTAGCATGTTTACAAGTTCCGTCTTCAAAATGGAATAAGAGAAATTATTGATACACTTAATCTATTTCACCTTACACTATTCACTTTAAGTAGCATCATGAAGGCAAGGGCGTAAAGGGTGAAAGTAAGTTATGAGAAAGGGAAATTGGAGCGCGCGAAGTTTTTTAGGACAGGGCAAAGAGCGGGAAACACCGCGAAGCACTTGGTAAGGTAGGATACTAGGATGCGTACGGTAAGAAGTCCACAAACGGGCGCCAGAGGACAGGTGATAGATCAAACAAGAGGAGATGAGGTTGTGAGCGCAGTTAGTGGGGTGAAGGGGGAAGATAATGGTAGCAGTGAAGAGACGTTAGAGACGTTGACTAGTGGGGGGGGGGGGGGCAGAGAAAAGGGATTCAGGTACGGGCCATAAAGGCGGGAGGCCCTCTAACCAACAGCGCCTTAACAAGCTAGGTAGTGCGGGCTCGAATAGGAGTTTAGACGAATTACGAAAAAAGGGAGCGCGACTGATAGTAAGGGGGAAAAAAAAGAAAAAGAGAGGAAGGAGAAGATGAATTAGAAAGGTACGAAGAAAACAAGAACGTTGGGACTAAACGGAAAACATTAAAAAGAGATAGATAGAAGGGTTTAGAGAGGAATCCAGGAAGAGACTGAATGATATGAGAGGGATATGAATAGGCAGGGAAATGATGTAAGGGTGGAAGTGAGAAAAGTCAAAGAAAAGTGGAAAGAGTGGGATAAACTCTGGAAAGAGGAGAAGGCTAAACTAGAGAGCATGGAGAATAGACAGAAAGAGGATGACGAGAAGTGAAATAGTGAGATGAAACAGTTGGAAGAACGGGTAAACAACTTTAAAATGAGGAATGAGCATAAGGTAAAGGGAGCATAAGGAAAAGAGAACGTAAGGGATTATAAGGAAAAGGGAGTAATAAGAATGTGCAAAATGAGAATGAAAGATTGAAGAAGAGAGAAAGGGCTAAGAGAAAAAGTAACATACTAGTTAAGGGATTGACAGTGAAGAGCGAAATAGGGGAAGTGGAAATCAAAAGTCTTCTGAGAGATATTGGAGTTTAGGTAAGGGTAGAAGAAGTCAAGAGAATAGGAGGGATGAAGGAAGGAAAAGAAGGAATATTTATAGTGAAAGTAGGGAGTGAGGAGGAGGAAAATAAAATTATGGGGAAAAAAAATTATTGAAAGGAAGAAGGGAAAGATTTGAAAAGGATTTGACATAGAGGGAGAGGAAAAGGAGATGGCAAATAGAGCAGAGGGCATGGGTAGAGAGAAAAAAGAGGTGAATGGTATGAGGGTGGGTTAGGGAAGGAAGGAGAAAAACGTGAAAATAGCTTTCTAGAATGTGTCAGACTTGAAGAACAAAGAATATATATCATATATAAGGAGATGAGAAAGGAAAGATCACATTCATAGGTAAGGGAGAAACAGATTAATAGACTACATTCTGGCGGAAGAAAGAATGAGGAATATGATAGGCAGTATGAATGTAGGGAATGAGATAGGGTCCGAGCACTTCTCAGTAATAGCTACACTGGAAGGTGGCGTCCATAAGCGCGACAGAGGGAGAGGGGAAGTAGGGGGCGGAAGAAACACGAAAATGGGAGGGGGTAGATAAGTTAAAAAAGTTTAAACAAAAAAAGGAAAAGGAGAATGTTAGGTATGAAGAGGAGGAGGAAGTAGGGTCGATTGAGAAGGTAAGGGATGAGATATGTACAAAAGAAGAAAGAGAAGAGGGAAAGAGAGGATAGGGGCACAAGGAATGCAGGGAGAGAGAAAAGAGAATGAAAGAGTGTGTAAGAAAATGGAGGAAAGGAGAAATAGAGAAGGCGCAGGACAAGGGGAGAAAAAGAGAACATGAGAGGATGCTGGAAAGGAAAAAGCAAAGGGGAAATACAAGGAAGAAGTGGAAAAGGCGATCAAAGAAGGCAGGGTCTGGGATGTGATGAATAGGGAAAGGGAAGGAAGGAAGGGCGTAAATGAAGAAATAGAAATGGATGAGTGGACGAATTATTTTAAGGGTCTGCTAGGGGGAGAACAAAATATGATCGAAGAGGAAAATAGAAGGACAGTCCAGGGAGAAATGGAGGAAGGGAACGAAATGACAAGAGAAGAAGTGATGGATAGACTAAAAAGATACAAGGCTACAGGAAAGGATGGTATGGAGAACGGAGCGATAAAGTATGGAGGAGAAGGGATTAGGGAAGGGAATTGGAAGATCTGCAATAAAGTCTGGAAAGGAGAAGGGTGACTGGAGGAGTGGATGACAGGGCTGGCGGTAACGCTTGTCAAGAAAGGGGAAGGTAAGACGGTAAAGAGTACATTTACGTACTCAACTACTTGGTGAACAGAAACTTAGGGAGAAAAAGGGAAATTAGTAGCCTTGTTCGTAAATTTTAAAGCAACTTCTGACTCAGTGAAGATAAAAGTGCTATGGCAGGCAATGAAAGAGAGGGGAATATGGACAGGGTTGGTGGAGAGGATATAGGAAATTTTCACTGCAATCAGGATTAGGGTGAAGATAGGGGGGAAAGGGGGAGGTTTTCTGGACAGGAAGAGGTCTAAGGCAAGGGTGCCCGTTGGGTCTGCTACTATTTAATATTCTGCTGGCAGTCTTAGAGGAGAAGCTAAAGGAGGAAGGGAAAGGAAGGACGATTCTGGATATTAGCAAACTATACTCTCTAGCATAATATATTCATAAATTTGTTGCTAACTTCGCATAGTCCTAAATATCTTCAAAACTGTTTTCCGCCTTATATATATATTTTTTTTTACTGAAAAGTCTTTTTTGTTTAAAAATTCAATAATTCTGTTGAAAATTCCTCTTTTAGGTTTGAAAATACATCTATTGTTTTACAAAATATCATATTTTTCAATTAAAATTGCAACTATTTGGTTTAATTCTTTTTGGATAAATTCAACTCTTTTTGATTCTATATTAAAATCATTTTTTGTGTTAATATCATCAATTATATTTTGTTTGACTTTGAATATATGTTGGAATTATATTTTTTGTTCAGAATTCTAATTTTGTCTGGTTGACAACTCAACTGATTTGGTAGAAGTGAAATTACTTACTTAAAAATTCGTTCTTTTGATTGATTGTTTTATTGATTGATTTACAAGTTTTAAACATTTTGAAGAGATAACAAAAATTTTAAAACTTTGAAAGATTTTCGAAAATTCATCAAATATTTTTAATTTTCTTGCCGACTGCTAAAAGTCCTGAATATCTTTATCAACAGAAATGAATTTATTCAAAATTTGTATATTGTATTATTATTAATATTATTTGGTATGCTTTATGATATTTAAAAAAATTTTAATTGGTGAATTTTAATTAGTACTCATGTTAAATAATTTCAATATTTGCATGACGGAGAAAATATTTAAAAAGTAATTTCATAATAAAAGATTCTAGTAAGGGCATAAAGACTTCATGCTGGTATAAATATATTAGTATTTTGATTTTTCTTTCCATAATTCTGCATTTAACATTTTTGAGTTGATCGTCTTATGTTAAAATATTTCAAAGCTTTTCACGGGATTTTATACGATTTACGAGAGTTTCAGTAATTTTGAATGATTTTAAATGCTCTCAATAAGGTATGTTAGTGCATTTTTCAGGATTTGAAGGATGTCATAGAACTAAATATTTCAAGAAAAATCAGTAAAACTGATGTGACTTTAAGGTATTTTATAATATTTCAATGAGTTTTCCAAGAATTGATTCTCAAAAATTAAAGCATATCAAAGGATTTCAAAGATTCTTAAAATTTCAAAAATTTTAATAGATTTCAAGAAGATGATGACAACTTAACCCTCAGTTACCCCAAGTATTTTAGTATACGTTGTTACCCCACGGGGGTCAAAAAGCCCCGGCCCGTATTCTCAGGTTTGTATCTTAGCGTCAAATCGGTTGAATAGAGTCAATTTTTTTTTCACTGAAAAGGTTTTTTTGTGCTCTAAAAGGCTATGCTAATCAAATAATTCTAAAATAAAAATTGAGAAATCTGTATCAGAATTAACAAACAAAAATTTGATTACAAAATCTGAAATATTTTTTTTCAAAATGATATAATTTTCAGTAAAATGAAGATAAAAATGTTTATATATAGTGATTTTCAAAGCTCAAGAGTCACACTTTTAGGTGGTATAGGTGACATAATGATCGATTTTTAAAAGCATAATTATTTCATCATGTGAAAATTGCGAAAAATTGCAAAACGTATAAAAATATTACCTGACACAAAATCATGCAGTATGTATATAATGGAGTGAAATTAAAAAAAAAATCAAGGAAATGCATTAAAAAACGGTTGATTTATTGGATTTTCCGACATAAAATTGTTATTTTATTGTGCGCAATATTGGAACAGTGTTGTCGTATGTTCATGGCACATGGCTCTATTACAACGCAGACATTTGTATCACGCTTTTTGATATATTCGCAGCATTTTGAGTGCAAGAACGCGTCTCCATTTCCGTTTCTGAAAAATAAGAAGAATATTTCTCAAATAAAAATATTGGCGAAATCATATAATCATTTTTTCACGAATATGAGAAAAATATTGATATTTTTTATTCAAATTTCTATAAAATAAGAAAAATATTAACTTTTAAATTTGAAAATTCAGTTGCAAAATCATATTATTATAATTATGTTCACAAATGTATAGTTTTTTTACCTGTGATATAGGAAAGGCCTTGCTTCACAACCAATCTCTGTCGATGGATGTTTCCGGGGATAAATTTCTATAAAATCAAGAAAACACAACATTTCAATATAAGTTTACTCTTGCGTCACACAAAACTTACTATTATTTTATTATTGGACACAAATCAAAAATTTAAATAAAGAATTTACTAACGTTTTGTATTTGTCTTCAGATCACTTTTTGTAACGTTGTTACCCCACGGGGGTCTAAAAGGCACAAATCGAACTTTCACACTGTCGCTTCCGGCGTAACCAACCGAATTGAGTTCGATCATGGGTTCAGCATGGACTAGGACCTCTAAACTTCCCCCCCCCCCCCAGGTCCTGGCCCACTCCCTTAGCCTATATAGAAATGGCACCGGTTTCAAAAAACCTCTGGGTCTTTTTGACCCCCGTGGGGTAACTGAGGGTTAAAGGATTTTAAAGACTTGAGGGTATTCTAGAAGATTCAAAGGAATTTTCACGACCTTCCTAAAATTTTAAGACATTAAAAAGATTTCAAATGATTGGGAATATTTTAGCGTATTTTAAAGGATTCCAAGAATCTTTTAACAGATTAACACAAAGTCAAAGAATTTCAAGGAATATCATCAGATTTCGTTTAACTTTGCCGGATTTGAACAGATTTTCCAATATTTCAAAACATTTCCAAAGATTTGCTAGTGAAGTTTCACTGATTGAATAAGAGAAAACTAAGCTACTAAATATTATTAGAAGATGATAAACTTGATTTATCGAAATATTTAGATTCTTAAATTTCCCAGTTGAAAAATAATACTAATTTCATAGTGAAAATATAGTAAATTATTTGGGGCTGTACATATGTAATAATTAAAATAAGGTCACTGTAATAAAAAATGTTGGTAACAGAAAAGTTCATTGAAATAAGAAGAAGGCAGTATATTGCGAAATTTGTAAATAGACTATGTCACATGATCCCGGATCGCACTACATAACATACACCAACACAGCATGTTGACAAGTTCCGTCTTCAAAATGGAAAAACAAACATTATTTACACACTTAATCTATTTCACCTCACACTGTTTACTGTAACGTGCATCATCAGTCGCGCAGGTTTCTCGTTTCGAATGAGAAAATCACTTTTATTATGAAAACAATTTCGAATAAATATTTATTTGTTTAAATTTTTTGAGCACTAGAATTCAAGCTAAAATTATTTTCTGAGATCTCAAAACAAGGAAATGAGTCATATCGTTTTCTTTTTTAAGTTATATAAATATAATGTTTCTACGATTTCTGATAAAATTCAAGATTTCTGAAGATTTCAGATGTGTTGAAAAAGAATCTAGAAAATTTTAAAGATTTTTTTTTTATTGAACAAGATCTTACCATATTTTATGAAAAATGCGTGTCAGCTTCAGATATATATTTTCCCAGGAATTTTACAAAATTTTTATTATTATTTCGAAACCTATCAAAATACTTAAAAAGCTTCAGAATTTTGGACGCCAGAAAGATGCCAAAAAATTAAATTCCATAGGAATTCCACAAATTATAAAATATGCCGTAATTTAAAAATGCCGAATAAGAAAATACCCGAATAATAGAAATCTTGAACAGATTGTAATATAACGTAATTTAAACATTCCCGATTAATAAAATTCCTACAAGTTTGTAATATTACTGAATTCGAAAATTCTCAAATAATAAAATTACCGACAAAAAATTGCGGAATCATAAAATATTCGACCCTGTCAAATGCCCGACACTAAAAAATTTCCAGATTTAAACAATTTAAAGAATTTTTTTGAAATACATAGGATTTATTTATTAAAAATATAATAATAGAATATTTGAATCGAAGAACTTTTTGTCCTCATTGTTTGATGTTCTTCAAAAGACTGTGTCTAATCATCCCGAAAAATTAGGAGAGATGGAAAAGGGGATGGACTAGTCATGCACCCCGTATATTTGGGGAGATTTTTGTTTTGTTTGAGGCGCACGTTCTTTTAAATTCGGATGCTAATGAAAAATTCATTTTTCAAATGAAAATAAAGAGAGGAATTACTTTCCTCTTCAAAACTTAAATCGCGCATGCGCCCAGGATTTGAATGGATTTCGGGAATTTTTAAGAACTTGAAGGAATTTTAAAGGATTCTGTTCACAGAAAAAACTTAGGGTAAATAGTGTTGCAGGTAATTTCGTATTTTTACCTGTTCGTATTGGTAAAACACAAATATTACCCTCGATGTGCAGAAACTGTCTTTTGTTCTCATAAAAGTTGTCACCAACGTTTTGAAAATTGGAAGCCACTAGCTTTGAATCGCTGAAGTGAAGTTAGCTGATGGTTGGTGTAACAGGCAAATCGGATAAGTGCGGCTTCATAAAGACTGTTTTGCCGAATCGTTAGAACTGTCAAAAGTTCAATATGACATTTACCAGGCCTTCAGGGTAAACATTGAGAATTACTCCCGAACGTAGGTAAACGCAGAATAATATCCTAGATGTGCGAGTAAAGTTTACCCACATGGGGAAATTTTTGTTGCAGGTAATCTTTACCCCGAATTCCGGGTACAGTTTACACTTAGTTTTTCCTGTGTTATTATCTGAAAGTTTTACTAAGTCAAGTTTCAAAACTGCGCAAAGGTGGTAAGGTTCATGATAAAGTAGTATTAATGATACACGTGTCTAAAAATGAACATCCACGTCATTCTTCCATATTTTATTTCTATATAATGATAATGAAGGTTGTCTAATTTTATATCCAATTACATTATTATTATTGGTATAATTCACAATTTTTTATAAATAGGAGAAACCACCCTACAGTAAATAGGAAACAATTCAACAGCATTTAACTGCATCAGTTTTCAAAAATAAGGGAAGATGCTCATTGTGAAATGAAGCTTACATATTCAATTGAGTATTCTTATAGAAAAAAATATCACCAAATTAATTAATTAGCAATATTAAATATTTTTATTAGACCTGGTCAAGGCTACGATTTTAACACATTTGTCCATGAATAGATAATCGTTTCTGGTATTGCTCCTGGGCAAATGAGAGTACTTAATTTTGGATAATTATAATTTATCATTAGTATAGTCAAAACTAAAATCAATTCATTGAGTGAATAATAGTTGAAGCTATGATTATTTCACAGAAAACGCAAAAGTTCAAATTATTGAAATTATTTTTATCTCTGATATTTCGTAAGATTGGTACGATTGGCACGAGATGTTTTATCTTCATACGATTTAACTTGACTTGCGATGACAGAAAAGTCCAGCTTTTTTATATACCTGAATCCTAAAAATTAGATCTTTTCCGAAAGGCTCCTTAAAACATAATTTAAATTTATGAGCTTTTTGATAACTAATAACTCACACTATTTTCTTAGTTTATTTTTGAGAATAATTTGAATTTGAAAACTTCGCGAATCAAAATAAACAAACAAACACAAACTTTAACTTGAAACAACTGCAAAACAGTCGCAGAGCTGCTAATTTTGAAAGACGCATTTTTTGTAATTTTCCGATTATCTACTATTGGAAATGTAATATCCAATAAAAAGTCCTTGAATATTTATAAATATTAAAGGAAGAACACTTGGTATTAATGAATATTGTTCATTAAACTTCAAGCTTTGATTCTAGTCTATAAACATGCCATAAAAATGCTTCATTAGGTTAAAAAGTATGAAAGCTGAAATGTTATACTAACAAAAGTAGTGGACATTTTTTTTTAGTTTTCCAGTTAATTAGGATTACCTACTGTCAATTATTATCTACTGTTGGGTGATTCCCCCTACCTGTCTAACGATAAAATTCATTACATTTTGAAATGTCCTTGTCCCAAATCAAAATTTCCTTGAATTTGAAAATCTGTTTTTTTCTTTCAAATACATATTTGCCTAAATTTGAAACTTCCCTGTTAGAAATTTGGAAAAAAGTGGTTCATTATATTTTCTGGCTTATAACAGGGAATTTCTTGAAATAAATGTAACTGTGACTTAGAACTGAGAATTTCCGTAAAAAATTATAATTTAGATTTTGCAATAGAGAATTGCCGTAATGAATTATAATTTAGACATTGGGGAAGGTAATTTCCGTCAAGGATTATAGCTTTTATTTCCAATTTGGAATTATGCTAACAATTAGAATTTGCCTTGTGAGAGGAGATTTTCGACATGGAGGAGAAATTTTGGAAAAAGAATTTAGTCTTGATGTAGAAGGGGGGAATTTGAAACAAAATCCCTGTTCCAAGTCAGAATTTGTCACAATTTGAAACTTCCTTCTTCCACATTTTGGAAAAAGGGAGTTACTATATATATGAATTATAATATAAAATTTTGTGAATGAATATAATTCTGCCATTAACCCCTGTGAGATGCGTGAACTCGACTACTCCTTACGGTGAGGAATGAAAGTTTTCTGCCCAAGGAGAAGATGAGTTTAGACCTGGCCGTGGTGCCGCAAGTGCCTCAGAATTGAACTGCGCAGCCGTATGTGCTAAAGAATTCCACTGCGCAGCTGCATGTTTCAAAGAACTCGACTGCGCAACCTGAGTAACACGGAGTTGTACTGCGCACAATTATGTGCAACATAAGCCTACTGCGCAACCCACGATGTCGTCTATCTCTACAGCGCAACCCTACGTACTGTAGAAGTGTTCTGCGCTACCATGCTTACTAAATAAGTGTACTACGAAACCGCATGTACCATAGGAGTCGACTGCGTACCCATAAGTGTCGTACTACATCACTGCGTAGTCCTATGTACTTCATAACTGTACTGCGCAACCCTGTGCAACCAGGAACTATACTACAGATGTATGTTCCGTGGAAGACTACTGCGCACCTCTAAGTGTATTACAACTTCACTGCGCAGCTCCACCTACTGTATTCCACCTACATCCCTCATTAACGTAGAACTGCATTGCGTAGCCCTACGCAATGCAGAAATCTACCGCGCAACCCTATGTACCACATATCTGTACTGTGCAGTTTTGAGCATAGCAGAAGTCTCCAGCGTAGACTCATGTACTATATAAGTGTACTGTGCAGAACCATCACTGTTAAAATCTACAGCCCAGTTCACCACGCCCGATTCCACCTTTTTACTCCTCTCGTAAAACTAATTCAGAAGTAATTGAAATTACTTTGACATACATACATTTTTCGCCAATTAACACCCAGCTCTGTAAATGACCTTGAAATCAACAAGGGGCGTGTATGGTACCAACAGTTCAAGTGGTAGGGCTGGGGAAGGGACTTCAATTAGACCCATACTAAAGTTACTGAGGATGCCTGAAGATGCTGTGTCCAAGAAACGCCCTGGGATGAAGAAACATAGCAGTGGTGCGATAAGGAGGTACCATCGCCAGCAAGTTCTATCGCAAAGCGAGAAAACCTCTCATTCAGGGACTCCTAAGAGTATCTGGTCTGATGCAGTACTCCTATTGAAGACATGTAGGTCAAGAGAAGCAGGGTTGTTGATTCAAGTGACTCATATAGCCTTGCCCTTCAAAGCCACCTGTAATCAACTATTGTACCTGGCGAATTCCTGCAAGAGAAGCTCAACTCAGAACAAGCAATTGCTATTGAAGCAGCCCTCGAAATGCTGCCCTGAAGACTATGATTGCATGGGTAAGACCTGGTTCAAGAATGAGAATCATTTGAACCTATTAAACTTCCGAGGAACCATCATCTATCCTCAAAAGGTTGACAGTCCAGAACGTTAAAAGTTAAAAGTGGAGGAGTGGACCATCATGGATGCCAAGAAAGACGTCTAAGTAACCCACTTGGTCTTGAGTGCGGAACCTTGAGTGGTCCAAAGCATCCAGAACGTCACCTGTAAATCGTATTTGGGATTGAGAAGGATCCAGATAAAAATACCTTCTAAACTGGAAGAGCCAGCGAGGACAATGGAAGAGCAGCTGTCTTTGGAACAACCGATGTAAATCTGCTTCAGCCATCTTATGCAGACGTTTCGAAGCTGCTCTGATTCAAGAACCTTATTGACGAAAACCCTAGAATAGCGATTTACGTCAGAAGGAATATCGATTATGTTTTCTTAACTAGGTTCTGTACTAAATACCTGGTAGCGATTGGAATCGAGCACCACAGAGGAAAAAGAGGTCAGCTCACGATGATTCCCTCAGCATACCTATTTGATTCTCTCGACATGTCAACATTAGAGAAATGAAGACGTATGGTGAAGTACTGCAGTTCCAAATGATGGCCACTGATCACTAGATGTGATGCGAATGCGCAATTACCTTTTATCCAACGATTGAATCATATTCAATCGCGTCTATGTCATGAGGTTATTGACCTGACCTTGTGCTCTATATTCATAAGCGTAGCATTCAAAACTGACACACACAACCTGAGGTATCACTACTGTTACATCCCGAAATTTTACAAAATTTGATGCAACGCCTAGCTAGGTGCAACCTACCTTACCGCACATCTTTCAGGCTAACTCCATCAACTACAAGCAATATCATTACCGATCTTCTCTGGGTTTGAACCTAAGTATGGTAACTGCACTGAGTCCAAACATAGGGAATAGAAGTATACACGTGTGAATGAAAAGTAAAACAATA
>CAKNXH010062525.1:23468-36181 GCA_932178445.1 Andricus quercusramuli
AAAAACAAAATTATAACATAATTTCAAAAACTTGTTTAATATAATAAATATATAAGAATTAAAAATTGTTTTATACTGACGGAAATATCAGCGTATGCCTTTGATTCGGCTTGCATAATTGGAGCTGCTGATGTGTCAATTGAAGCAGAAATATCTTCGGCTAATTCATCCGCGAATAATATCTGTAAAGATGAAAAATAATGATAAAATTACACGGAAATATTTTATTTTATGTTTCTTCACGCTGAACTCACAAAAAGCAAAAGTTAATCTTATCGTCTCTTTCCTTCAACTTACAGAAAATTCCTTTGGATAAAGTATTTCCAAAATATAAAAAAGTACAGGGGGTATCATATAGCATGTTCATGTATCCAGATCGATATAGTATACAATAACGATAAGCTTAGTAATTTTACAATAGATTGTATTAAGGTTATAAAGACTCCATGTCGTTAATAATTAGATTAGTATTTCGATTTCTCTCTCCATAATTCTCTAAGAAAATATTTGAAGAACCAAAGTTTTTTCAAAATTTTTGAAATTACTGCTACTTGCAAAAGTATTCAACATTTGTAAGACTATTGGACAAAGCTAAGATATTTAAACAGATTGCAGACGATTTAAGAGGATTTTCAAATATTTCAAGGTGTTTCCAAGATTTTGAGAAATTTACAAGAATTTAAACAATTTTGAATACTTCAGAATATTTGAAAAGTTTTCAAGGAATTTCAGAAGATTTTCAAGATTTCCAAATATTTCAAAGGAGTTTCAAATTTTTAATGATTTTGAAAGGCTCTCAAAAAGATGTTCTAATGAATTTTCAAGGATCTCAAAGGATTTCATACGATTAACATTTCAAGAGATTTTATAATATTTCAATAAAATTTCAAATAATTTTTTCACAAGAAGTGAGGGACTTGAAGATATTTTGAAATATTCAAATGAATTTCAGTATATTTTAAGATTTTTAAGTAATTTCATAGTATTTAAAAATTTTAGGGTATTTTAAAGATTTTGGGGTATTTTAACCGATTTCAAGAAATTTGGAGCAGCTTCAACAAATTTAAAAGGGTTTTTTTAAGGATTGGAAATCTTTTAAAGTATAAGGACCTAATCTTTCTTTCGATGGTGCTGATTCGCCAAAAAATTGCGGCGACTGTGGCAAAAGTGAGGTGAGCAAATCTCAAAATCCATTGGAAACAATGCAAAGTAAAGTAAAATTATCAATTCTTCCATAAGTCGTGCACAATTTGAACAATTTTTTTATCTTACATAAATTTATTCTAAATCGCATACAAAGTTTTCAAAATGCGTATAACTTATGACAGTATTTATAATTTTAATTTATTTTGTATTTTTTATGAATATTTTTCTACCACAAATATTCGGAAAAATCACGTAACATAGGTGGGCGAGGGGGTCCAAACTGTTTTGTTACAAATTTTTACATCGGGAGATGAGGGGTAAAAAATTAAAAAAAAATATGTTACGTAATTTATGAATGATCCCTAATGTGTCACGACCCTGAATTTAGCTATACATATAGATTTGAAAATTGGGGAATTTATTTAAAGAAAACTAATTGTCTTATTGAAAAACCAAAGACATATCTGGATTCGTCTCAGCCATATCTCTAGGAGATTTTCGAATTAGGCCAAAACGATTATTTAAAAAAAATTAAATTGTTATAAACAATTCGGAACTCAATATAAACAAATGTATCAGTCCGAAAATAATTTCAAGCTTATTAGTAGATACTTCAATCGAATACCCCTAGGAGATTTTTCATTCAGGGCGGAAAAATAATTATTTAAACAAATACAATGATTATAACAATTTTTCAAGTTTTTGGTCGTTTAATTTATAATTTTGTAAACTAACACTAAATAAACACAAAATAGATTAAGATAATACTGTTGTCAACTGTAACGAACAAATAATAGTGAACAATTAATCAATTGAACATTGTTTATATCCCCACCACTGTCAATGAATACCGAATAACCCTTCGAAAATGGATTTCCATATTCGGACATATAGCCAGAACGAACTAATAGTCCCAGAAGAAATCTAAAGGTATCGTTTGATACGTCTTGGCCATATCTCTAACCATTGAAACAAAATTTTATCATTTAAACAAATATATTGTTGATAAAGTTTATAAATTGTTTACAAAATAATTGAACAATAATTTGTCACAAATGACAAGCATATATCATTCCTCGAATACTACAGAGAGTAGATAAAATTTAAAAAAATAAAAAACTTCAATTTAAACATTATTTTTACCCCCTCCACTCTCAACCGAAAAATCCTTTAAATATGAATTTCCATATGTGGCACATATAGCTGGTATGAACTAATAGTCCCAGAAAAAATCTAAAGGTATCGTTGGATAGGTCTTGGTCATATCTCTAGGAGCTTTTTGAATCATGGAAAAAAAATTATTATTTAAACAAATATATTGCTTATAATGTTTATAAATTGTTTAAAAAATAATTAAACAATAATTTGTCCCAAATGACAAACATATATCATTCCTCGAATACTACAGAGAGCAGATAAAATTTAAAAAAATAAAAAACTTCAATTTAAACATTATTTTTACCCCCTCCACTCTCAACCGAAAAATCCTTCAAATATGAATTTCCATATGTGGCACATATAGCTGGTATGAACTAATAGTCGGAGAAAAAATCTCGATGTAATTAATGATGTATGTAAGTTTTAAAAGAGTCGGTTAGGCGGGTTTTCGTATTTTGTGAATTTGAATTGGTTATACACAATATTAAATATATGCAAATGAATTTTCGGGTCTGATAATTTATAATTGAGAAAAAATGTTGGGTTACTTACATGAAAAGCACATAAAGCCAATAAGCAGAAGATCACCCACGTCATGATTGGATAGGCTGTTTAAGATATACTTTTTAGAAAAGATGAACCAGAAGTGTTTCACCCGGATATGTGAAGATGCCTTTTTATACTAAATATTTATCATACGTGGAGCAATGTTTAAGAGAAAAGTGGGGAGAATAAGGAAATTGTCATGATTTCTAGTTTTGGGAAAGCTAAAGTTAGATAAATAAGAATCTGTTTTTCTGGAATCATTGTTTGAACTGTGAACGAATGCGGATATGCTTCTTTATATGAGAAAATTGAAAACCACAAAAATATACATTTTTTTAAATTGTACTGATGATTGACTCAGACGAAACTTAGGTTTAAATTTCAGAAATTGTTCCTTTGACTTCGGTTTCTAAATTCAAAAAGAAAGTTCCTTCCAAAGAAGCAACATTTCTTTCGAATACTGACGTTTTTCTTCCTTTGAATAAAAGAAACAATTTGTTTCGACAATACATTTTTTGACTAAAATAAAGTACTAGATAAAATTCAAGAAATGATTTACTTATCTCGTTATTTTAAACCAAGGAAATAATTTCTTTAAATCAAGTAAGATTTTTCAAATTTACTCTCTATAAATCTAAATTAGTGAAATTCTACCAATTGAATTAGAGAAAACTGAGCTACTTAATATTAGTAGAAAATGACAAATTCGATTTAACGAAATATTTACATTCAAGAATTCAGTTGTGGAAATTTACCACCAATTTCTGAGTGGCAATATATTAATTTATTTAGAGTTTAATTAGAATAAGGCTGTGGCAATAGCAAATGTGGCAAGCAGGAAAATTTAACAAAAGAACGTGATTGCGTCAAATTTGCAGCTCTATTGAAATAAGAAGAGGACATTACGCAGCATATTTACAAGTTCTGTCTTCAAAATAGAAAAACATGCATTATTTGCATCTTTAATCTATTTCACCTTACATTATTTACCAGAACTAGCATTATCAGCCGCACAATTTTTTAGATTTGAGTGAAAAAATAATTTGTACTATAAAATAAAAATTTCGAATAAATATTCATTTGCTTAAATTCTTTGATCACTGGAATTCAAGCTAGAATGAGATTCTCAAATCGGACAACAAGGAGAGAAGTATTATCAGTTTCTTATTCAAGTTATATAATTATAATTTTCCTGAAATTCTGGATAATATTCAAAAATATTTGTAAAGATTTCGGATGTGTCGGAAGAGAATCTAGAAAATTTTGAAGAATGTTGTCCATTTTACATGATTCTATCAAATTTTATGAAAAATTCGATTTGAATAACCTTCCGGAAATTCAATGAAAAATCAAAAAGAATCGAATTCATACAAAAACACGAATTAAGCCAATCAGTTGCAATTTTAATTTAAGAATGTGACATTTTGTACAAAAATAGATGTATTTTAAAACCTAAGAGAGAAATTTTCAACAGAATTGTTGAGTTTGCAACCAAAAAAGATTTCTCAGTGAAGAAAAAAATATATAAGGTAAAAAAAGAGTTTCAAAAACATTTGGGAATTTTAAAAGTTGGCAACAAATTTATGAATATATTAAAATTTTGAAAAATCTTTCAAAGTTTTGAAATATTTCTAATCTCTTCAAAAATTCAAAAATATAAAATTACCAACACAGAGGAATCCTCTAATTATGAAATTTCGGAATTTTTGTATGTGATTCCGGAAATTTCTATTTCGCATATTTTTCGGAAGTTCCCAGTCGTCCAATCAAAATCATTTTAACTTTTTTTTTTAAATGTAATTCTTCAAAATGAAAAATCAATTAAAAAATATCCAGATGTCTACAAAATTTGCTCATTATCTTGAAACCTGTCAAATTCCTTAAAAAAATTGAGAATGTAATATCGAAATCTTCAAATATCTGCATATTGTTAAGCAAAATTGGTTTAAATTTTGAAGTTTTCCTAGGAATCTTGAGATAACTTGTTTATTCTCTTAAAACCTTTCAAAATAAGAAATAAAAAAGAAAATTTAATTCCCTTGAAATATCTCAAAATGCATCCAAAAAATTCAAAATTTCAACAAAATAGGTCAATCCTCAGTAGATAACATTTTTTCCAAAACCGATGAATTTTCTACAAAACTGATATATTTTTTAGCACGAAAATATGAATTTGAAAAAATAAAACTTAATTTATAATGAAAAAGATGAATTTTTAACAGAAAAAAAATTTTTAACCGAGGAGATTAACAAAACATATGAATTTTCGACAAAATAGTTACATTTGCAACAAAAGAGATTAATTTTTTAACAAATAATGGAATTTTCAACCAAACAGAAGATAATTATAAAAAAATGTAATAGTTGATATGACAGATATAAAAGAGTTTAGTTTTGAATCAAAAAGATTTGAATTCATCAAAGAAATGGAATTTTGAACATAATAGTTGAATTCTCAACGAAAATAGATTAATTGTCAATCGAAAACTTGTATGTTTAACAAAGAAACAAAAATCTACCAAATCTAATAAAAATCTAAATTTTTAAACCAGAAAGAAGAATTTGCAAAAAACAGTTGAATTTTCAACCAAAAAAGATTTATCAGTCAAAAAATGAAAAAAAATTCCACACAATTATAATTTAAGCGAGAAAATAATTTTCCAAACAAAATAAAAATTTCGAATAACTATTAATTTTTCAAGTTTATTTGTTTTTAGGGTTACATAACTATAATTTAGTTAATTTTTCGAAGTTTAAAATTTTTTGTAATCTCTTCAAAACTTCGTAAATTCCTGAATATCTTTCAAGCTGACTCCAGTTATTCCTAACTTTAAACAAAAATCTTGTAACACTAAACATTGACATGAAATCTATCAGATATTTTTTGAGAATTTGAAAAATCTTTAAACATCATTTTTTAATTATAGTATTGATTATTATTTATTCATTCACATTATATAATTATTATTATATTATTAATAATATTATGTGTTTCTAAATATTCTCATAAAATTCATCTACCTAAAACAAAATCATTTTAAATTTTCCTAATAGGAATGTTAAAAAAATGTCAATTACATATCTTGAAACTTTTCAAAATTCGCAGAAAGGATTTTTTGTTCGAAATCTTCAGAAACCTACATTTTGTTTTCAATGTTTAATTTTTTTGAAATTTTATATCCTTTTCAAACATTTTTCAAAGCTTCCATATATATTTTTTATTGATTCAAATTTTTCCAAAAATTTTTAAAAATCTTTTAAAACTAAAAATATTACTTAGAAATATTTCTGCATATTCTCTTAAAATTAATTTTCTAAAATAAAAAATCATTCTAAACGTTTCTACAAAACCTAAAAAAATGTTATTTCTCTTGAAATCTTCGAATATATATATATTGTAACCGCCAACTTTTGGCTTAGTTAACTTTAGCCCTAATTAATTTATTGTACTTAATAATTAGAGCAGTAATTATAAAAGAAAGGGGCTCTCGTGGAGAAAGAATAAGATTCCTTGGTTATTTCTCAATTGAACAACGATTTTTATTTCTTACTCCTGCTCTAACCTATTTATACAGGCAGTTTCTAAACCCTAAGCTATTTTATTCAATGAGAATATCTAAATTCATTAATAATTTTTATTTTTATAATTAGACCATGACAATATAATATTCTTTTATCCTATATTCAAAATAGATAGCTGCACTTCGGGCTAGCTATACGTTCGTTGGCTGATTCCTAGCTTTGGTATTTTATTAAACCATAAGTAGAAGTGATATTTAGAAAACGTCTTTTTTATCGATATAAATTCTTAAATTGCTATCTTTCTCGATTTCTCTTTCATCTAAAATGTAGCCGCACTTCGGGCTGGCTTAATCTCCTCAAATACTTCCTATCTATTAGATTTATTACATTTCAAATTGATCTTATCAAAGGTAAGCTTAATACACTACTAATTTTCTTTTTGGTGCGATACTACGCTTTTTCAATAGGCTTTTCTTTCTAACTTATGATACAGCTGAAGGAATTCCTTTCTTTGTTAATCTCAGGGACTCCTTAGAGTTTTGAGATTCTTTCTCAGAAGCTGAGCTTTAATTTTATTTAGACTTTAAGTCTCTGACTCTAAGGAGCTCTTTTACATAGCAAGGAATCCCTTTTTGAGGTGTATTCCTTATGGCTAACCAAAATTTATGGACACGTAATTAAATGAGGTGATAAATGCTTTGAGATATTTAATAGATAATTATCAAAATCTGAGCCTGTCACTCAGGCGTTTGGGACTTAATCCCTAGGAGAGCCTCAATGGCACGAACGCACGAAAAGTGTTGGACCGAGGAAGCCTCGAGTCCAGGTAGGCACTGTTGCGCAAGGATGGGAGATTTAGGATCGCTTCACAGAGCTGATTTTACTACAATCTCTTATTTACCATCAAAGAATCTTTTCAAATTTATGGATTTTATTTCCTCTTCTAAAAGTGAGAAAATATTTATGTACTTTTGAACTTTTGTAGCTAATCGATTTCGTAGCCAGAAGAAGGAGTAGACTCCTAAATCTCCCTATAAGCGGCTTAACTACAAATGTCCAATCGTAATTTATTAGCTTTTGTTATGTTGACAACTTGCCACGGTAGACCCTGGCAAATTCTCGATAACGAAAAACGAATAAGATTGTTTAAAAATATTTTCTTAGCACATAGACAATTTACTCAAAAGAGTTATATAAGGATTTGAACCATATAAAATCTTCCTGTAGAAGAATATCTCAGTGGAGCTCTGCCACGAATCTTTTAGTTTTAATTTTTAGGTGGAACTCTGCCACAATTCAATATAAAATTCCAATTTCAAAGTTGGCTCAGTAAAGCCCAAGAAAATTCTAAAATCGTATGGCAAACTCGCAAATCGCTACTTGAGAAAAATTTCCTTTCCGAGCAGTTTGGAGAGATAGATCGCTCCGCACTCCCCCAAGACGAACTTAACTCTTTTTGGAGAGAGTACCAAATACTAAGTCTTTTGGACTTAGAATTTGGTCGCTGTCCCACACTGGGTGAATTAGGAGGCAAGAAGTGGGAATAGATTCCCAGGTCTTCCCTCTTGTGTCCAACCCTTTGCGATCTGCGCTTTTCAGCCGCAAGATCCAGAATGCCGTTTTTCGGCCGTGGAGCTCTTTTTAAAAGACTTACTCCCATTCTGCCTCCCACACCCACGCAACAGGGCCTGAGTGGGAGTTCTTCGCGTCTGCGCTCTCTCTCTCTCTCTCCTGTGTGATGCAACTTTTCAGAGGCATCACTCAGGAGTTCGTTCTTTTGCCTATTTTCAGGAAAATCCTGTAACGCGCAGGTTACAATATATATACATACATTTTTTTAAATGAACACCTAAATTATTTTTAACTTTCCCAAATGCATTTTTGATGAAAAGAAAATTAAAATGCATCTATTTTGCTACAAATTCATTCTTTTTTTATTGAAACCTCAACTATTATATTTCTTGTTGAGAGTTTATCTTATTGGGTTGCAAATTCAACTATTTTGTTGAAAATCAAGTATTTTGTTAGGAACAGCATACTTTTTTGTTGAAAATTCAACTTTTTTATTCAACATTAGTCTATTTGGAAAACAAATTTGTCCTATTGGATTGAAAATTCAACTTCTTTGTTGAAAATTCAATTCAACGACATTTGGTTGAACATTAATCTTTGTAGGTTGAAAATTCAACAGTTTGCTTAGAAATTCAACTATTTTGTTAAAACCTCATTTTTGTGTTGAATTTTAGTCTTTTTCTTTATTTTTTTTAGCCATTTGGTTAAAAATTCATCTTTATGAGTTGAAAATTAGATTATATGGTTGAAGATTCAACCATTCTGTTAAGAATTTAATATTTGATCAAGTTATTTTTTTAGTTAGAATTTTCATCTTTGTCATTGTAAATCCGTCCTTTTGGTTTAAAAATACATCTCTCTTTGTAGAAATCTCACATTATATTAAAAAATTTTGGTTTCAGTTTCAACATCAACAATTTTTTTTTTTTTCATGTTGTATTTATATTGGATTTACATTTTTGTCACTCATTTGTATCGTAACAGACGACAACAAATTTCGTGACTTATATAAATTTTCAGAAGATAAGAATAAAACTTTTCATATCATCATGCTTTAATTGTATCCGATGAGAATTTTGATATTTATTAATCATATTTAATCAATAATTTTCAAATCCACCCTAAAAGGTGGAGGAACAGCCACGACCTTTCTTAAAATCATCGAAACAGTTCTTTTTCTAATGTAATGTTTTTTTCAACCTGCTGGCGAGTGATTATATAACTTTTTCACTTTCATTTCAATTTCCATTTTTCGACATTCACGTCAATTTTCTTTTTCTTTTTTGTAAATTTCAATCGTCACAACCGTTTAACAAAGAAAACCCAACGGCAATTGACGTGAATGATTATATAATTGACTTTAAATATTTCTGCGGATTTAAAAGACTTTTTTAAGATTTCAGGAAATCAAAAATTAAATATCAAGGTATTCCACGGAATTTCCTTATGGTCTTGAATTGCTTTGTTACGCCATATTTTGAAACTTCGTAGAGAAGAAGGTTTACAAAGTTGGCTCACCTATACAATTTATTACACTGTATTGACATCAAATTTTATGCGATTTTGACAAAAAAATGTATTTCCAATCAAATAGTTGAATTTCGAAACAAAAAATATAATTTTTCCAGAAAAAAGTTAATTTTTAACCAAATAGTTGGATTTTCAACCAAATACATAAATTTTATAGCAAGAAGATTCATTTTTTACCAGAAAATATAAATTTTCAACAAACACTTACATTTTCAACCAAAGAGACGATTTTTTAACAAAAATGATGAATCTGCAATAAAAGAAGTAACTTTTTAACAAAGTAATTTAACGTTTAACCTATAATGGAATCATAACCAAAAAATATGAATTCTCGACAAAAATTTTAATCCAATATAAATCCAACATCAAACAAATGAATAAGAAAATATTTATTGATATTGAAACTGAAAAATATTTTAATTTTAAAAGAAAAATAGTTGAAATTATCCAAAAAGGCAAATTTTTCGACAAAATAGTTGAATTCTGGACAAAAAATGTTAATAAAAATGTGAGATTTCTACAAAAAGAGATTTATTTTTAAACCAAAAGGACGAATTTACAATGAAAAAGATGAATTTTCTACCAAAAAAAATAACTTTATCAAATAATTAAATTTTTAACAAAATGGTTGAATCTTCAGCCATATTATTCAAGTTCCAACTCATAAAGAAGCATTTTCAACCAAATGGTGAAAATAAATTTGAAAAACACTGAATTCCAACAAAAAAATGTCTTTAACAAAATAGTGGAATTTCCAAACAAACTGTTGAATTTTCAACCTACAAAGATTAATGTTCAACCAAATGTCATTGAGTTAAAGTTTCCACGAAGAAGATGAATGTTCAATCCAATGGGAGCATTTATCCCAAATATACGAATGTTGAATGAGAAAGCTGGATTCTCAACAAAGAAGTATGCTCTAATTTTTAAGCTTCCAATAAAAAAGATGAAATTTGTGGCAAAAGAGATGAATTTTAAAAAGAAAAAGGCGGATTTCCAACCAGCTCCTTTCAAGCCTAATTATTTTTTATCCGCTTGACAGTCTTGTTTGGGCTAGATCTGGTTCTGGTCAGATTTCCATAACATAAAAATTTCTTGGTGCCAACCAGCCAAATTTTTTTCACCATTTTCGAAAAATTTTCAGGAAGTATTGAAACCTGTTTCTGTTTGATTGTACAATTTGAAAAGGAAAGGAACAGCAGTTCAATGAGTTTAAATTAGAAGCGTAAGAAATTTAATAATTTCAGATTAAACCAACAAGATGGAACACTTCCAAATCGAAAAAACTTCAATGACATAATATTGTAATGAATAAATTCTAAATTTAACGATTTATAGTGCACCCCAATTTTACAGCCTTAGATTAAAAGAAAAATTATTTCATCTTTGAAAATAATGGATGATTATTCTTTATTGATGGCCTGAAAGAAAACAGAGAAAAATACTAGAGAATCTCTGAAATTTTTCAATGTATTTTCACTCTTGAACGTGTTTAATTATAAATCCTTTTTATCAGGCACTTTGCATTCTGAATTCTGAATTTCTACATTAAAAAGAAAAGAAATGTACATTCTTCCGAATGTAAATTGCTAAACAATATAATATGATAAATAAATATCGGTCATTATTTTACATATACGTAAAAAGCTGCAGTCGACGTAGTGGATGCAACAAGGTACATTTTTCAACAACTGGAGATTGTTTAAATTGTTTATTGATTCCAATACAATTTGTACAGTTGTACAGTCATACAGTTGTACGTTATACCTTTTTGGTCTCTTTACTTTCGTCAGTATTTTTATTTATCGTCCATGTTGTTCAGAAACTTATCGAAGGCTTTTTCTGCATTTGTTGCCTCTTCACGGCACTCGGTTGCAGATTTAGCGCATTTCTGAGCTAATTCTGCAATGCATGTCTCAGCCTGAGTCTTAAATGATTTCACATCTTTTTTGAATTCCTCAGCTATTTTTTTACAGCAGTTTTCAGCAGTCTTCAAAGAAAAAAATAATAATTTTTTTATATTAACATTAAACTTTCCAGTATAAATCAACCCCATTATTGATAATTTCAATATTGCTTGTATTATTATCGACATTGCTATTTATTTGAGAATTTTGTTGGCACGCACTAGAATGTCAACAATCTTTTTCAAGACATACCAAATACGTATACGAATATTCAAAAATTAAGAATACTTTTCATATCATAGACTTTTTTAACTCAATCAGATTGATTTTTATAAGCCTAGTTAAAAAAACATAACTAATAATATGGGGCGATTTTTATTTTTTTTTCAGCAATGCGAAATTCTCAAAAGACTTTGGCAACGACCGACCCTTCTTTTAGTGACATTGAATGTGAAACTTATTTTGTAACTGTTAGGGTATACCATTAAATCAACGAATGTATAAAACTGATTTGGAAAATAGCACATATTGTTTTCGAAATAGATTACAAATAATGTTTTATAAGTACCTGAATATCCTTAGTATTTTTGGCCCTGTGATAACACTTTTGACATTCTTCACTTCTCGTTCCATATATGTCGTTGAATTTTTTGCCAGCATCATTAACCGTACATCTTTTATCTATTTCGTCAGACGTTATTTCTTTACTCTTGACAGTCTCAGCTATATCCTAGTGAGAAAGAAAAACAAAACTATAATATAATTTCAAAAACTTGTTTAATCTAATAAATATATAGGAATTAAAAATTGTTGTTGTATACTGACATAAATATCAGTGTGTACTTGTGCATACTCATCACTCATTGAAATTGCGGATTTGGATGTGTCAACTGGAGCAGCAATAACTTCGGCTAATTTATCTCCGAAGACTATCTGTGAAGATAAAATGTAAGAATAAAATAGTGCTGAGCGAGGTACCCATGGGAATTTTTCTATGTACTTCTACTGAGGCTTCGGTGGTTCAGAACCCACCTTAAACTATATTTCCCATCAGAAAAAGCTGGTGTCGTACCAAGGTGAGACTGAGGTACCTGAGAGGTATAATCTCAGAACGTTGGTAACAACGAAACCCACCGAGTTTCAAAAAACACTCGGCGAAGGATGGCCGGATTCGGAGTACTACCTTGAGAATGAACACGGGTATGGCATAATAGGCGTTATAGCTTGAGCGCCAAGGGTTGGGACCTCACGGACCCCCCGCCTCCATTACCATTAACTAAATAACTATATATATATATATATATATATATATATATATATATATATATATAT
>CAKNXH010062525.1:36191-54520 GCA_932178445.1 Andricus quercusramuli
TATATATATATATATATATATATATATATATATATATATATATATATATATTGATAATTAATTTGAAAGTTAAATTTTTCTCAAGTGCCAATCTACAAATTACGTAACAGCTTTTAGAATATTCCAAGGAATTTGGAGCTCTCACAGATTTAAAAGGATTTTAAAGGATTGGGAATATTTTTGAGTATTGCCAGGACGTTTAAAAAGATATAAAAAATATCAAGGAATTTCACGGAATGAAATCAAGTTTCATTTAATTTCACGGGATTTCAAGGGATCTTATAATATTCTGATGAAACTTCGAAGAATTTATCCATAAGAAAGTTTCATATTAAATTTTATTAGCTTTCATTATGATCGCAATCGTTCTTCAAAATGTTTAGGTTATTTAAAGTCACGTTTAGCTTTTGAGACAAATCTGGAAGAATGCGTTGTTGATATTCAATAATTTGGAAATACGCACTAATTATTTATAGAAAATTAGTCAAACTAACCGCCGCACGCCTACAAAAAAGTCTTTTGTGGCCTATTTTAGTTGTTAAAACTTCTCATCCCATACTTTCCTACCCCTACTACCTCTCTGTTTCAATCCACTCACATCACTTTACATCACATCGCATTACATCACTTCACCCATCGCTTCCCCTTCCTTTCCTAACTTCTCCTTCCACTGCTTCCCTCTCTCTTCACTTCCCCTTCTTCCCAACTATACTTGCAATCATTTCTCCTACCTCCCCGCTCTAATTTTTCCACACGTCTCCTAGATCTACACCCCTCATCACCCATCCTTCCCCTCCCGCAATTTCCCATCAAATACTCTACTTTCCCTACCCCAATTTCTCCTCACTTCCCCTGATGTGATAAGCTACAATGGACGGACACCCGACCGAAACTATGAGGGTGAAAAATTAAGTTTTGGATGAATATTTTTCTACCACAAATATTTGGAAAAATTACGTAACAGGTGGGGGGGGGGGGGGGATTCACACTGTTTTGTTACAAATTTTTACATCGGGAGACGAGGGGTAAAAATTGGAAATAATATGTTACGTAATTTATGAATGATCCCTAATGTGTAGATGTAATTAATGAGGTGTGTAAGAATAAAACGAGTCGGTTTGGCAGGTTTTCGTATTTTGTGAATTTAAATTGGGTATACACAATATTGAATATATGCGAATGAATTTTTCGGTCTGATAATTGAGAAATGAAAAAATGTGTTGGGTTACTTACTAGAAAAGCACATAAAGCCAGTGAGCAGAAGATCACCCACGTCATGATTGGATAGGTCGCTTAAGATATACTTCTTAGCAAAGATGAACCAGAAGTATTTCACCTAAACCTGTGAGGATAACTGTTTATGCTAAATACTTATCATACGTGGAAGATTTATTCAATTGACGTCAGAGCAATTTATAAGAGACGAGTTGGGAAATAATGACGAAATAATCATGAGTTAAAGCATTGACAAAGCTAACGTTAGACAAATAAAAATCTGTTTTTTCTGGAATCATTTCCTTAACTGTGAACAAGAACGCATTTGTTTTGTTATATGAGAAAATTCAAAATCACAAAAATATATATTTTTTTCAAATTGTACTTTTGATTGACCCAGACAAAAGTTATGTTTAAATTTAGGAACAATTAAACGCAATCTTCAATCAAAAGAACGGATTTTCAACTTAGTAATTTCACATTTACCCAAAAAGTTGAATTTGTGAACTAGACAAAATTATATTCCTAAACAAAAACTATAATTTCATTTAGGAAATATGAAATTTTGTACAAAAATAGATGTATTTTCAAAACTAAAAGAGGAATTTTCAACGAAAAAAGATTTTTTAGTACAGAAAAAAATATATGTAAGGCAACAAAAAAAATTCAAAGATATTTAAGTCTTTTAGAAAATGGCATTGAAATCTTGCAGATTATATTTCGACAGTATAAAATATTCGACAATGTAAAACTACCAACACAGACAAATTCTCTAAATATAAAATTCCTGAATCAGAGCAATTAAAATTTTGGTAAATAAGAAAATCATAAATAAAATAAAGTTCTTTCATTTGATGACCATATTTATTATTTATTTGTTATTCAAACCATTTCATACTGTTCATATTCGGAAATTTTCAAATTCAGGAATACTTCAAACTCTCAGAAATTTTCCAATTTTAGAATTTCAAATTGTCGACAATTTTATATGTATTTTCGGGAATTTCTATTTTGTATATTTTTCTTTTCGGGAATTTAAGTGCATCGAGAATTTTATTCTTCGAATTTTTCCAATCGTCCCATCGATATCATTTTAACTAATCTATAAAATTTAAATGTTTCAAATGAAAAAACACTTTAAAAATATGCACGTGTCTAGAAATTTTCTTATTTTTTGAAAACCTGTCAAAATCCTTAAAAAACTTAAGAATGTAATATCGTAATCTTGAAAAATCTACATATTGTTAAGCGAAATTGGTTTAGATTTGTAAGTTTTCCTAAGAATCTCAAAATAACCTGTTTATTCTCTTATAACTTTTCAAAATTCTTAAAAAAAGCTTTTAATTTTTTTTGTTTGAAATCTCCAAAAATCAACAAAATTTTTTGAAAAATGCCTCAGATAGAATCTATTAGATCCTTTTTGGAACATTTTGAAAATCTCTTGGAATGTTTTGAATTCCTTTCAAATATTCTCTTAAAATAATGAA
Source organism: Andricus quercusramuli (assembly GCA_932178445.1). Classification (NCBI taxonomy): domain Eukaryota; kingdom Metazoa; phylum Arthropoda; class Insecta; order Hymenoptera; family Cynipidae; genus Andricus; species Andricus quercusramuli. The sequence goes on from CAKNXH010062525.1 coordinate 38,894, forward strand.
TAAAAAAAGAATATAATTCCCTCGAAATCTCTCAAAATTCATCAAAAAAATTCAACATTTCAACAAAATAGATGAATCCTCAGTCGAGGAAATTTTTTTTCCAAAAGTGATGAATTCTCTAAAAAACTGATATATTTTCCAAACGGAAAATATGAATTTAAAAAAATGGAGGTTAATTTTTTATAAAAAAGATGAATTTTCAACAACAACAAAATAATAGTCAACCGAGAAGATTAACAACACATAAATTTTCGACAAAATGTAGTTACATTTTCAACAGAAGAGATGAATTTTTAACTAAAATAATGAATCTTTAACGAAAAACGAATTTTCAATGAAGCAGTTCAATTTTTCAACAAAAAGTGGAACTTTTAACCAAACAGAAGTTAATTCTTAACGAAAAATGTAATTGTTGATATTACAGCTGTAAAACCTAAATATTTTTAACTTTCCCAAAAGCATTTTTGATGAAAAGAAAATTCTAATTGTAATTTTTTTTTAATATCGGTAAACAATTCTGTTTTCAAAATTTTATTACTACACTCTAATTTATAAACTTTTAAACTTTTCCAAAGAGATGAGACAAATTAATTATGGACAAGAACTTAAAATCCTTTTTAACAGTGTTGGGAAAACTTCGAATAATTCTAAAATATATTTAGATTTTTAGCAGAAATTCCAAAAATAATTTGAATTTTGGAAAAACGTGGACTTTCAGAGATTTTGAAAAAAAAATTAGAAGCTTTTTAAGAATGTTCAAAAGTTTCAAGAGAATTTAAATTTTTCTAAGATTTCCAGGAAAAATTACTTTTCATTTAAAGGAATAATAATAATTTAGAGAGAATATATGAAAAATATTTCAAAAAATTTCAAAAGATTTTGTAATGTCTCAAAGAAGAATCTGGAAGATTTTAAAGACATTTTTTAGTTTCGAAAGATTTTTCAAAAATTTAAGGAAAAATTCGAATCATTTTAACAGGTATTTGGCAGTTTTGAAATAGTTTAAAAAATAATTTAAAATTTGAAAGCTTCTAAAAAATTGGAAACAAAATGTAGATTTTTTGAGGTATGGAACAAAAGATTTGGAAGCGTTTTAAGAATTTTGAAAGATTTCGAGAGAATTATTTTTTTTTAAGAAGTTCCCAAGAATATATTTTAAAAAATTAAGGCATATCAAAGGATTTCAATTTTTTTCAAAATTCCAAGGAATTTCAATACATTTTAGGAAAATGATGGCATTTTAAATAATTTGAGAGATTTTAGGTTATTCTAGAAGATTCAGGATGTTTCAGGAAATTACCAAAATTTCTCGGTACTTCAAGTAATATCATCAGACTTCATTTAACTTCACTGGATTTAAAAAGATTTTCCAATATTCCAAAGCGTTTCCAAAGATTTTGAGAAATTTAGAACATTCTAAACAATTTTAGACTTTAGAATTTTTTGAAAGTTTTCAACGAATTTCAGGAGATTTCCAAATATTTCTAGGAGTTCCAAGGAATTTGAAGAGATTTCTCGGGATTTCATCAGACTTCAATGGATTTCAATAATCATGAAGGATTATGAAAACTCCCAAGAATGTATTTAATGAATTTTTCAGGATCTCAAAGGATTTCCTGAAACTTGAAATATTCCAACGGACCTCAAGGAATATCCTCAGACTTTATTAAATTCCACAAGATTTCAAGAGATTTAAGAACACTTTAATGAAATTTCGTAGGATTTCAAAGATTTCAGGATATTTTAAAAGATTCCAAGGAATTTTCAAGGACTCTGAAAAATTTCAGGCGATTCCAAAGAATTGAAAATGTTTTTAAGTATTCCAAGAATTTTTCAAATTGATCAAAAAGAATATCAAGGAATTTCACGGAATATCATCATATTTTAATTAATTTTATGGTATTTCAGAGGATTTTATAATATTTCAATGAAATTTCAAAGAATTTATTCATACGAATTGTGATTTTTCAAAGTACTCCTCGAATGGATTCATCATGTTTTGTTCGCTTCCTCCACATTGAGTAAATTGTTTCTTTAACTTCATTTTATCAATTCAACTTGAAAGTTCCTATGAAATTGAAGAAAGAATTTTTTTTATACAACTTGCTTAATTTTAAATAATATATTTTTGGTTTGAAATAAAATCTTGGCTGAAATTTAAGAAACAATTTACTTATCTCATTATTTCAAACCAAGAAAAATATTTCCTTGAATCAAGGAGCATTTTCTTAATTTACTCTCTGTAAATCTAAATAAGTCAATTTTCACCATTTACTAGTGAAATTCTACTAATTGAATAAGAGAAAACTGAACTACTAAATAATGGTAGAAGATGACAAATTTGATTAATCGAAATATTTATATTCTGAAATTCTCTTGTGGAAAAATACTGCTAATTTCATAGTGAAAATATAGAAAATTATTGATGGCTGTAAATAATAATTAAAATATGTTCATTGGAACGAAAAACGCAGTGAAAAGAAAAATTTAATAAAAGAAGGTGATTGTGTAATATTTTCAGCCTTATCGAAATGAGTAGAAGGTAATATTGTGAAATTTGTCAATAGAATAAGTCACATGATTCCGGATCGCACTACGCAACATCCACCAACACAGCATGTTTACAAATTCCCTCTTCAAAATGGAAAAACAATAGTTATTTGCACAATTAATCTATCTCAACTTACATTATTTACTGTAACTGGCATCATCAATTCCGCAGTTTTTTGTATTCAAGTGGAAAAATATTTTTACTACAAAATAAAAGTTTCGAATGAATACTTATTTGCTTAAATTTTTTGAGCACTTGAATTCATCAAGATTTTTGAATATTTCAGATGTTTCGAAAAAGAATCTAGAAAATTTTAAAGCCATTTGTTTTTTGTTTACAGGGTATTATCATATTTGATGAAAAATTCGAGTCAGCTTCAAAGATATATAGGACTTTTATAAGTTGGCAAAAAGTGTGAAAATATTTTACAATTTTTTGGAAATCTTTCAAAGTTTTAAAATAAATTATAGCTGATTCGATTTTTTTATAAAATATTGATTCACTTTTTCACAATTTTAAAAATCTTTTGAAATATTTCGAATTTTTTTAAAAATATTCTTTTAAACATAAGTTTTGAAAACCACGAATCATCTTAAATTTTCCCAGAAACTTTACCACATTTTTATTATTATTTATAAACTTTCCAAAATACATAAAAAGCTAAAAAATTTTGGGACGTTTTCAAGATCCGAAAAAATGAAATTTCCGATGTAGCATAATTCCAAAAAAAGAAAATATTCGAAATAGATCATTCCCGACATTATGAAATGGCGAACATATAAAAAAACCAGGATAATAAATTACCCGTGAAACAGAAATCCCGAAAAGTTTATAATATTATCGAATTCAAAAATTCTCAAATAATGAAGTTCCCGAAGAAAATTGTCGAATTATAAAATATCCAACACTGTTAGATATATATAATTATAAATAGATATAAAATATTCTCATCAAAGAATATATTTTTGAAACATTTTAATGCTTCTAAAATTATTGTTTGAATTCAAAATAACAATAATTGAAGAAAATTATTTATCGATGAAAATTCTTGTTTGAAACTCTGCATAGTGTTTTCCAAATTATTGTTCTCGTAACTTAACTTAGTATGATTTATGAAAAATTCGAGTCAGCTTATCAGATATTCAGGACTTTTAGAAGTTGGCAAGAAATTTGACAATTCTTTTTGAAATTCCTTTAGACATTTCAAAAATGTTCGACGATATGAAATTGCCAACACAGCGAAATTTCCTATTAATGAAATTCCCGAATCTAAACAACTGAAAAAATTTCAATAATAAAATAATAAACAGAAAAGGATACTTTTATTTGGTGACCATACTTTTCATTGATTTATTATCCAAACCATTTTTGTATTTTGCGTATTCGAGAATTTTCATATTCGGTAATTTTTCAAACTGTCAGGAATTTCTCAATGTGAGATTTTTATAATTTCGGGAATTTTCTGTTTCGAATATTATTTTTCGTAATTCTTCACTCGTCCCATTTTTTTACATCTCTAAAATCATCTGAAACCTTTTGAAATTCTTTTAGAAATATAATTTTTGAAAATGAAAAATCATTTGAAAACTTTCTAGGTGTCTTAGAGAAAACTTGTTTTTTATCTTGCAATTTTCCAAAATCCTTAAAAAGATTCAGAATTTTATTTCAATGTCCCTTTTCTATTGTACCTTTCGAAATCTTTTTAAATCTCTTTGACTTCTCTTTAGAATTGAACTTTTCAAAATGAAAATTTGTAAAATCTTTCTAAATATTCGCTTGAAATAAATTTTTAAAAATTAAAGTCATTTTGATTTTTGCCACGAATCTTGAGGAAACTTATTTATCCTCTTGTAGCCTTCCGAAATTCATTAAACTTTTCTAATTTTTTGAACAAACTCTGCAGAAATTAACGAAAAATTTTTTTTAATTGTCCTAGATTTTTTCAGATTCTTTCTTTGATAATTTTGGAAGTCTTTTGAAATGTTTTGAAATCTTTTCGAATATTCCCTTTAAAATAATGTTGACAAATTAAAAATAATTTCGCATTTGCCCAGAAATCTAACAACATTTTCATTATCATTTTTCAACCTTTCTAAATACTTAAAAAGCTTCAAAATCTTAGAACGACTGAAAAATCGCAAAAAATAAAATTCCTGGTAAATAAAATGTTCGAAATAGAAAATTCCCCAAATTTCGTAATTTCCCGAAGTATAAAAATCCCGAAAAAGAAAATATTTTAATAATAGAAATCCCGCACAGATTATAATATAACCGAAAATAATGAAATTCCCGACAGAAAAGGACCGAATAGTGAAATATCCGACTCGGTCAAATTTCCGACACTAGAAAATTCCATAATTTAAATAATTGAAAAATTTATTTTGAAATAAATATAACAATAATTTTAACAAATTATTCATTGATGGAAAAAATGCTCTCAAAAATGGAATGAAAAATTTGTTGCAAAACTCCTTGAACTGCATAATATTATCAGTATCTTCTTTCAACTCAGTGTTTTCGGGATCTTTTATACCTTTCACCAGAAAGTCTGAACCTCGTTGGGCTCGCGTGGATTATTGATAAAAACAGGGAGATCGCTGAAGAGGCGCGATGGGTTAGCAAGAAACTGTTAATTCTTTCTGGCCCATCTCTCCCTCTTATGTGTTCTCCTCCTTGCGTCATACAACACCCGTATTTCGTCGAACTCCTGAACTTCTTATCCTTCTTGTCCTTCTTGTCCTGAAATCGCGATGATCTCTCAGGAACCAGCTTTCCGCGTTTAATCTTATTACCACTTTCTCATCTTCATCTGCGGCTTGTTCATACAGCGATTCGGGAAGCGTTTTACGTACGTATCCCTTTTTCAGAAGGTAGGTGGTTTGATTCCGCCAAGACTGATGCGAAACGTAATGAAGCTCACAGTGTTTCTGGTACCACAGTGTGTACATGAGCGCGATAAAGCCTCCGTGAAAATGGATAATGCTGGCATTCTAGCTGTCTAGAAAATCATCCTTGAGTCGCTTCACCACTGAATGTGGTTGTTTGGCCGGCTCATCGTCGTGTTTCCAACTGAATTATTTTCAGCACGCCGAACTCTAGGGTGGTCAGAATTGTTTCCCACCCATCGTCAGGTGCTCTGTACATTTCAACATTTATAAATCAATTGATAACTTTTTGGTGGCTTCATTGTTGTTTTTACGAGCAGCTAGAGCAAGGGCTCGTCCGTCCTAATAGAGTCCCGCATGCAAGGATGAGGCTGTATTCTCTGAGAGGTCGTCCGGTATCCCAGAGTCACTGTTCAATACACCTCACCCAGGTTCCATTCAGCTTCAGGCACGGTTGTCACGCTTTCGCTTGCGGGGCATTCTTTTGGGATCATCCCTGGAGCAGTCTGCGACTGTTCATTAATAATAGTAACCATATTCAGCAGAAACCCTTGGTACCGAGCACGTCCCCGGGTTGCCGACAGGGAGGCCCTGTACCGATGGTTTCTGCTGAATTCGGATACACTACTCAATAAGCAGTCGCGGACAATTATCCAGGGATGGTCCCGAAGGAAAAAAGCCGAAGACAAGGCTTCAACAACCGTGCTGAAAACTGCGTAGCACCAGGGTTTGGTGTTCCATACGGTGTCTCTGAGATACCAGGTCACCTCCTAGAGTATGCAGACCTTACCCCCGCATGCGGGGCTCTGCGGGGGTGGACCTTTTCTTACCTAGCTACTTGTGGAAACCAGATGACGTCAAACAAAAATTGAAACAGAATGCTGGATGGCAATCAAAAGTCGTGGGGCAGACAAGATCGAACGTATGCAGAGGAAAGGATGGAGCAGGCTCGAAAAATCTATGTGGATGTAGATGATGTGTTGGACAGTATGCAAGATTTCTGCAGCACAAAGCGTAATATGTTCATGCCTATCAGGGATGGACTGAAGGAGGCACAGCTTTTAATGAAAAAGCTGGCAATGAGCTTAGGCTACGCTGGATCTTCCTACCAAGGGGCGATCAAGCATGTTGGAAGGGATGTCGCGTACGAATGTAGGAAGAAGGAAAATACGAGCAAGATGGGCGAAGCGGCGAAAGGGACTAGCCAAACGAGGACTCGGACGGAAGAAACTGTGGAAACTCCCACCCACCATCATAGGGAGCGAGAGAGGGAGTCCACTCTGAGTCTCATTGAGGCTCGCTCCTCCAAAGTTCTCAACTCTAGAGTAGAATTATGCAGGGGCGATTTCAGCCGCACCAACATCTTCCAAAAAGAGGGAGCTGAAGAGAAGAGCTCAACCCGAGGTGATCTTAATAAAACCAGCTTAGGTTTCGAGATATGCTGAGGTCCTTAGGGACCTTAAGAAGAAGGTAAAATCAGACACCCTTGGTGTAAAATCAGGGGTGTCCGAAAGACTCAGAAAGGAGAAATCCTCATAGAGGTGAGTTCTGCAGCGGATGGCAGGGCAAAACTGTCTTCCGCCATCAGAGAGGTAGTTGGAGTCGGAAATTCCGTGCAGGAACTTGTTCCGCGCGTGGAAGTCGAGGTCCTCGATTTGGACTCGACAACAGACGCTGAAGATGTCAAGGACGCCGTGCGAGGTCACTTCGAGGAAATAGATCCGGACAATGTGAATGTGAGTATGACAAAAAGGGCCTTCAGGGGACACCTAGAGGCCTACGTGGAGCTTAACGAAGAACTGGCGTCGCGATCATTCCGCACAGGACATCTGAAGGTTGGTTGGGTGTCCTGTAGGGTGAGGAAGAAAGCTGAGGTTGTACGATGTCTTCACTGCCAGGACTTCGGTCACGCGGCAGCGAATTGTGGTGGACTAGACAGGACTAGAGCCTGTAGAAGATGTGGCAAAGAGGGCCATAGGTGCTACCTCTGCGCCACCAAAGATGGAAATTCTCGGACTGATCACCAACCGGGGAGGATGTGGTGCAGGGCATTCCGCGAGGCCGCTTCAGTAAAAAAGCCTCAAGCGGGCGCTGTTCAGCCCAATATACCCAACCAGGATGCCGAAGGCCGACGAGCCCGTTGTGTGGTATCACCACACTGCTGAAGACGATGCGTGCATTCTGGTTGGAGGTAAAGAAGTGGAATGCCAAGTTGGCTAGAAGTCGGAAGCCGAAACACGGCTTAGTGGCCTTACCCCCATTTCCTTGAAGTAATGCGATAAGCGGTTTCAAGGAAATGGGTTGGCATGTAGAGGAGGTGAGTTTAGTGAGTATTACCATTTTTTAAGTCTAGTCCCACACTCACTGCGTAAATGCACTCTCACCTCCTGTACAAAAAAAAAAAACATCCGCATCCCAAGGACCCGTCGTCTATTGTATTTTAGACCTACTAAGATTAACGTTCAACCAAATATGGAATTTTCGAACTAAAGAGAGATAACTTTAATACGTATTTGGGTATCAATGGGGAGTAGGAGAAATTGAAATATTTTTTTGGGGTAATAAATGTTAGAAGTTTAGGGAAAAACATTTGAAACTAGAACAAGGTCGGCCAGACCGCGACCTAGCGCTGTGAGGGAGAGAACACAAACTTTAAGGGCGGCACTACTTCACATGTGATTCTGACAAGCAACCGGAAAGTTAGAGTTAGAAAATAGTTATATTTAGAAAAAAAATTGAATTTGATAGGAAAAAGTTGCATTTTCAACAAAGGAAATGAATTTTCAATCCAATGGAACGAACTTCTTGTGTCGTGAGAAATTGAAAACACTTCAAGTACCAGATATTGGAATGAATAAGTTCTAAATTGAACAATTTATGAATTCATAAGCGCTAATTTTTGGGCCTGCTGGGCTCGAAATATTGACTCGCGTACACTTCCATCTCTCTACAGAAGTTCCATAAAGCTAACCCTTTCAAATTAGCGTCCATCCAAGTCCAGCCTCGCACGCATGTCTCTACTTCTTCGCTTATTCTCATAGTGCCAAACTCTGCATCGCGGCTAATACCTAATACTCTCCTACTATTTACAATATCTACATTCCACGTATATTTACTTCCTCCTCCATTTACAATCTTTTCTTCTCCATTCCTCCTCCTCCTTCCTTTTCTTCTTTTCCATCGTACCCAATAAATCCTTCATTCATGCTACTGCCCTTCTGTCCTTCCTTTTATGCATCAATACCTCCATGCTTGTCTCCCTCCTTTCCATCTCCTTGCACTCCTCAAACCAGTACTTCACTCTTGTATCCCCTTTCCAGCACAATTCACATTTCCGCTTCTCCCTAGAGAGCCAGGACCTATTAAAACCCTCCATGCACCCACATCTCATCCTGGCTGTAAGCTCCTGACTTCCTTTCTCTCCTTTGCTCACACAAATATTGTCCTCTCCCCCTTGGCATAATCCACCCATAGTTCCCGTTAATTCTTGACTTTCTTATTCTCTTCTCCCTTTCAACCTCCATCTTCCATCCACTTTCCTGTTCACATTTTTCCACCAACATCCCCTAATCAGCTTAATTCCCCCCTCTTCGAAAAATAGGCGTGTTCCTTGCCAACCCCAGTGGTCACTTTACATAACTCTTCTGTGTCCTATTTCCCTCAATACTCTCCTTTCTTGAACGATTCACAGTGCACTATAATTTTACAGCCTCAGATTAGAAAAAAGTTTTTTTATCTTCAAAATTAATTCAAATCAGAATTTAATTAATTTCATTTTGTGGAAAATATATTTAACTATAGAATGGAAGCTTCTAATGTGTCCCCTAAGGGTTTACATTTTCCTGGTATCTCTTCCCCCTTCTTTGACACACCCCTCACAATCCTACTTAGTGGTGGGGAGGGGACCTACAGTTTAATGTGGGTTCCGCATCACCAAGAGTAACAGTTTTGAGTACTTAGGGAACCTTTTTCTCTAGAGGTACCGGTTGTTGTCCCACGACTTTCCGGAGATGAACAAATCCCTTGCTAGGCAAGTGTTCACCGCATGGGCCGCCGAAGATCTTCTAGAGCGCGAGGCGGGAATCGAACCAGCAAGCCGACAGAGTGGGTCCAAAGCCTAAGCCCCCACGGCCATCGTCCCACTTCTGGAAAAATTATTCTCTAATATTGTTTTCCAATAAAAATCCCTGCTTTTTTTAAAGACCGCTTCAAATAAGCCAAGAAAAAGTCTGAAATATTTCTGAAATGTTGGAATACATTCTCAAGCTTTTATAAAGTAAATATACACAGGATATCATGCGGGTTGTCTGTATTAAATAGAAAAGGAATGAACATTCTTCCAATTGTAATGCTAAATAATATATGATGTAGAATAAATTCGTCTCTTATTATACAGACACATAAAAAACAGTGGTCGACGTAGTAGACGCAACAGGAAGGTTATCTAACTAATTTGATTGTTTAAATCGTTTATTGATTTCGATACAAGTTGTACAGTAATACTTTATACCTTATTGGTCTTCTTACTTTTATCGGTATCTACATTTTTGCAATTAATTTTAATTAATTTAATTCATAGATTATTCAATAACCTTTTGAATTAATTGGAACGTTGTCCAGCATGTTTCGTGTCCTGATCTAGGGCTTTTTCCTCGCTTTTTGCCTCCTGGCGGCAGTCGGTTTCAGATTTAGCGCATTTTTTTGCTACGTCTGCAATGCATGCCTTAGCCGGATCCAAATATGATTTTACATCTTTTTTGAATTCCTCTTCTAATTTTTTACAGCAATTTTCGGCAGTCTTGACAAAAAAAAATAATATTTTTTTTCTATATTTTCATTAAACTTGTCTTATAGATTAACCGTATTATTGATTTTTCAAATATTGCTTGCATGCTCGACATTGCTATAAATTTGAGAACTTCACAGAAAAAACTAAAAATAAAATTTATTGCAGGACATTTTTTAGAGCGATAAGTTTTGTTCAGCCAACTTCGCGTCTTTCAAAATAGATGTGTTGGTCATGGAAGAACAAAAGAAAGTTTGACTGATATTTGTGTAAAGTTTATCCTGTGAAGTTAATTTTTGTTGCAGAGAATCTTTCGTCGGAAATCGATGTAAAGTTTATCTTCCGTTTTTTCTGTGTTTGTTCTCACGCACTGGAATGTCGACGATCTTTTTTCAGATATCAAAGATGGATTGAAATATTAAAAAATTGAAAACATTACTCAATAACATTGAGTTTTATAAACACAAATAAAAAAACATAACTAATAATACATATTTTGAGATTCTTATTTAATTTTTTATAGCAATGAAATAATCTCAAAAGACCTTTCTAAAGAGGGATTCTTTTTTATCAGTGACATTCAATATGAAACTTGTTTCCTAATTGTTTATGTATAAAGAAGACCACCATACAATAGATGATAAACCTGCAGTAGATAATAATTAATTCAAAATACGTAAAATAAATCATTTCATTGTATTAATAATTAGTTCACTGTGTGTATTAATAAAATTAAAATTAGAAATAATAATGTTAGGTAAGTTTGTGCTTTTAATTGACTATTATCTACTGTAGGTTCAATATTTACTGCAGGGTGGTCTTCCCTACCATTATATCAATAAATATGTAAAACTGGATTGAAAGAGAGCACACAATTTATTTGAAATAGATTTTAAATAATATTTCTAACGTACCTGAATATCCTTATTATTATTGACTTTGTGATAACACTGTTTACATTTGTTTCTTTTGGTTTTAATGCTTTCGTCGAATTTTTTATCAGCTTCAGTTGATGCACATTTGTTTACTACAAAGCTAGGCTCTATTTCAATACTATGTATATCGTCAGCTGCATCCTAGTGAGAAAGGAGAACAAAACTATAACATATTTCCAGAAACTATTTAAATTCAAATAGGAATTAAACATTGTTGTTCTCTACTGACCGTGAGATCATCGAACGTTTGCTCATAGAGACGAGATATGTGATGAAGGGAGTTTTCCATCGCAGCAGAAATATCGTCCGCTGACTTAGCTGCGAAGACTATCTGTAAAAATAAAAAGTAATGATAAAACTGTACAAGAATAATATATTTCAACTTTCACTGTCAATATAGTGATATTTTCAACAGATAAACCTTATAGGATATCCACGTACCCAAAATTATAGTATATAACGTATAATCTTAGTTTTACAATAAAAGATTGTAATATGATTATAAAGACTTTAATATCGGTATAAATAAATTAGTGGTTTGATTCTTCTTCTGATAATTTGCGAAAAAAATATGAAATAATGCAAGTTTCTTGCAGTTTTTGAAAGAACGCATTCCACGGGATTGTATCAAATTTACGAGGGTTTCAGTAATTTTAAAGGATTTTAAAGGCACTCAATAAGACATTTTCATTAATTTTTCAGGACCCACGTCATTTCACAACACTTCAAATATTTTAGCAATGTCATCATGCTTGATGTGATTTTACAAGATTTTATACTATTTTAGAGAAATTTCAAAGAATTCACTCAAAAAAATTGAGGGATATCAAACGATTTCAAAGATTTTCAAATATTACAAGGAATTTCAATAGATTTCAAGAAGCTGATGACCTTTCAAAGGATTTTGAAGATTTGAGGGCATTTTGAATGATTTGAAGACATTTTCAGGAGCTTCGGAAAATTCCAAGCGATTTCAAAATACGTTATTCGGTTTAGGAAGATTCAAACATTTCAATGAAGCTTGAAGACTTTAGAATGTTTTAATATTTTTTAGGGAGTCTCTAAAAATTTCCAAATATTTCAAAGGATTTTCTAACAATTTCAGTAATTTCAACTGATTTTGAAAGGCTCTCAAAACAGTGTTCCAATTAATTTTTCAGGATCTCAGAGGAGTGGAGATGTTTCAAGGTATTCCAAGGATGTTTCAAGAGACGGGAAAAATATCAAGGCATTTCACAGTATTTCATCAAATTTCATTTCACTGGATTTTAAGAAATTTTATGACATTTTGATGAAATTATAAAGAATTTATTCATGAAAAATGAGGAATTTCGAAGAATTTTAAAGATTTGAATTTGTTTTCGAATATTTTAAGTTATTTTCAATGTTTTTTTAAGGTCGAAAAGATTTCTGGGTATTTGAAAAACTCATCGAAACTAACAGAGTTTTTTTGATCATTTTTGAAATTACTACTACATATATACCTACGAAATTATTCAACATTATTTAATTTATTGCGTTTCGCACTATTTGCCAAAGACACCCTTATATTTAGTGATCAACTTTTCTAGATTTGTCAGATGGACACCCGGCCGAAACTATAAGGATACAAAATTAAGTGTTTCATAAATATTTTTCTACTGAAAATATATGGAAAAATTACGTAATATAGGCGGCGAGGGGGAGGGGGTCTAAACTATTTTTTCATCAATTTTTACACCGGAACGTGAGGGGTAGAAAATTGAAAACAATGCTCACCTAATTTATGGATGGGTTCTAATAAGTAGATATAATTGATGAGGTGTGTAAATTTAAAAGGAGTCGGTTATGCAGGTTTTCGTATTTTGTGGATTTAAATTGGTTATACTCGATACTAAATATCTCGAAATGAATTTTTCAGTTTGATAATTGAAAAAAAAATTTAAGTTACTTACTTGTAAAGCACAGAAGGCCAAAAAGCAGAAGAGCGCACACGTCATGCTTGAATAAGTCGTTAAAGATCTACTTCCTAGCAAAGATGAACCAGATGTGTTTCTCCTAAATCTGTGAAAATGCCATTTCATATTAAATACTTATCATACGTGGAAGATTTATTGAATTGACGACAGAGCGATTTGAAAGAGAAGAGTTTGGTAAGAATGACGAAATTATCATGAGTTAAAGCTTTGGCAGAGCTCATGTTAGATAAATAAAAATCTGTTTTTCTAGAATCATTGTTTAAACTGGAAACAAATGCGGATATGCTTTGTTATATGAGAATATGGAAAACCACAAAGATACCATTTTTTTCAATTATCCCGTTAATTCAGCCAGACAAAATTTATGTTTAAATTTGAAAAATTATTACTTTAACTTCATTTTCCTAATTGAAAAATAAAATCCCGGTGAAAGAAGCAACATTTTTTCAATTAATGAAATTTTTCCTCGCTTGATTGAATGAAACAGTTCGTTCGATACTATTTCTTGAATTCAAAATAATATATTTTTTGATTGGAACAAAGTACTTTCTGAAATTTACGAAATTATTCACTCATCTCATTATTTTCAACCAAGAAAATTATTTCTTCAAAACAAATAAACATTTTTTTAATATACTCTCTATGAATCTAAATTATTGAAATTCTACAAATTGAGTTAGAGGAAACTGAGCTGCTAAATATTTGACGAAAATGTCAAATTCGATTTGTCGAAATATATATATATTCTAGAATTCAATACTGAAAAAGTACAAGTAATTTCTAAGTGAAAATATATCAATTCATTCAGAATTTAATTAGAATAAGTTTATTGTAATGATAAATGTGTCAAACAGGAAAGTTTAATAAAAAAACATGTTTGCGACAAATTTTCAGCTTTATTAAAATAAGAATAAGGCAATATTGTGAAACTTGTCAAATTCCATCTTCAAAATGGAATAACAAGAATTATTTACACGCTTAATCTATTTCACCTTACATTATTTACTGTAACTAGCATCATCAATCGCGGGAGGTTTCAAATTCGAGTGGAAAAATAATTTGTATTATGAAATGAAGATTTTAAATAAGTATTTATTTATTTAAATTATTTCAGCACTATAGTTCAGGCCAAAATCTCAAATTAGATTCTGGAATCTGAGAACAAGGGAATAAGTGGCCATTCTCAAATTACGCAACGGATTTCTTCCTTTCTTGCCCTTTCCAAGACTTTCCCTTACCCCTGTAATGGACCGTAACAAAATAATTCCACCCCTCCCCCTCCATGTACGTAAATTATGATTTCATGGAATAATAATAATTTCAGAAACAAGTTCAAAATTTTCGAATTCATTTATTTATTTCAAACAAAGAAACACTTTTTTGACGATGAAACATGATTTTTCAACACAATATGATGTAAGCCGGTTTTTGTGGGTGGCCGACTTAATCACAGGTGTGTGGCGTGTTGTAGGAGACGTGTAACTGTCTTTGTCGAACCGGTTGGAACCTGGTCAGGCGCAGATGGGGCGCTGGCCAGGTACGGATGTGGCGCTGGTCTGGCGCTATTTTGGCGCTGGTCGGGCGTCCTCCCGGCGGAGTTGGAAGACCGGAGCTCCCTGGATGGGCAAGTGTCGGTTGTTCTCGGCTAGGAAATTGTCAAGGTTCTTCATTGACCGTTCTTCCTTCCTTCGGCTGCTCGGGAGCGACTGGCGAATGGTTGTAGCCCCGCGAGAGGAGAGAAGATACTTCCAAGCCTGTATTCCGTCCATCTGTGTCTGACGTGGATCCGGGGCCGCAGCGAGGGGCCGCGACAGATCGATGGGTGTTGGTGGTAAGGGTCCCTTAGGGGTGACGGGCACCAGGAAGTCGAAGGGCTCGTTGTCGGCCTTCTTGGGGGTCGAGGGAATGGCCCGGGGCCGGAAAGGTTCTAGGTCGTCGTAACGTTTAGAAAAGTCTAAACGGCCCGACGACGTAGAAGGAGATGAGGTGGAAGGTACTCGGATAATTTTTACCCGGGAGCGAGGAGAAAGGATTCTCGTAGAACTAACGAGAAGGATAGGATGTTTGGGAGTGGATGGTGGAGGAGGTACTGGTGGCAGGGAAGGTAGAGGAGGCTGAGAGGAGGAAGCGAGGGCGGCTTCCCGTCGGCGTTTTCGGGTGAGTTTGCCGGGGCGGGAGCGAGAGGACTTGCCTTGAGGCATAAGGAAGGTAGGAGAAAGGTAAGAAAGTTAGAGAAAGACAGAAGTTTTTCCCGGAGCCGCGAAGGCGTACCGAAGGAAAGAGAGAGAACTTCCTGGAGCCCGAAGGCGTGCCGAGGGAAGAGAAAGAGAGCTTCCCGGAGCCCGGAGGCGTACCGTAGGAAGAGAGAGAGAGAAAGAGAGACTTCCCGGAGCCCGGAGGCGTACCGTAGGAAGAGAGAGAGAGAAAGAGAGACTTCCCGGAGCCCGGAGGCGTACCGTAGGAATAGAGAGAGAGAAAGAGAGACTTCCCGGAGCCCGGAGGCGTACCGTAG
>CAKNXH010062525.1:54620-77632 GCA_932178445.1 Andricus quercusramuli
AGAGAGACTTCCCGGAGCCCGGAGGCGTACCGTAGGAAGAGGGAAAGAAAAGAGAGAGAAGGTAGGAAAGAAATAAGGCGAGGAATGGATTTGATTTCTGTTTTAATTGGTCGATTGTAAAAAAAATCTCTGTCAAACTTGAGCGGACGCGAGCTGCGTACGACCAAGTTGTAGAGTTAGGAGTCAATCGCCAAGTGACGAGAACAGCTCGTGCACCGGCTTTTATGGGCGAGAGGCGCGAGAGATCGAGCGCGGCAGGGAGCTGTAGCTGGCCCGCTGATTGGCCGAGACGCCCGGAACTGGAGTCGCAACGGAGCGGTGGGGACACCGTTCTCCGTGCAGCCTGCCGTCGATTTCGCGCGCCTTGCGCCGTTTACAATGATTTTATATAATTTTAACTTAATATTAAAAATATTTTTAAATGAAAATTTACGATTTAAATTAGTAAAAATATCGTTTGGTAATTCTTACTTTCATTCTGCGCAAGCAGAATTACTCTAGCTAAAGTAGTTATAAAGTTAGTTATTTTTGCCTTAGTAACATTATAATTAATAATCACAATTATTATCCGATTACATAAAATAATATGATTCATGAATATAAAACAAGAATATGTAAAACTAAATACTTTTAATAATTGCCTAGTCCCTAAGAGAATTATAATAATTTACAAAAGAGTAAAATAAAACAACTCCTGAGACTTATCGTTTCCAGAATAATTATGTGAGAAAAATTAAATGGCCAAATCAAAACATGGGGTGAGATAAAAAGAAAATACAATAATCAAAATATTCAAAATGTTTGAGTAAAGTAAGATATTTTGATTATGAGGAACGCGTCCTCGTTGAGCTCCCCTGTGTTGACGCGCGTTGGTTAGAGCGAGACAGAGAACAAGCGTGGCCGGTGTACGTGATCAGCGGCTTGTTTGCTGTCGGCGTACGTGCCTGGCGGCTTGTTTTGCCTCTGTCGTACGTGACTAACGACTTGTTTTTCCCACCGGGGAAAATCCCGGCGGGCCAGCCGTCAGCCTGGCGCGTCGTTTAGGGGACCCTGACAATGGACAGTTAATTGCACTGTCGCTATAAGGCCCTTCTCACCCATGTTGTGATGACTCATTCAATGGGTGAAAGCAGGCTCGTTTGGCAAACACTGTTGTAAAATGATTCAGCCGGAAAATTTCCACTCGACTTTCGCTCTGAAATCGAGTTGGGTCTTACGTGACTAAATCCTTTGAACAGTGGTTGCCAATTTTAGGCCTACTGGCCTATAACAAATACTTGAATTTTCAACAAAATAATTGAATTTTTGATAAAATGATTGATTTTTTAACGAAACAAGAATAATTCTCATTGGAAAAGTGTGATAGTTGATATTTCAAGCAAAAAACATACAATTTAATGCAGAAAAAAACGAAACTTCAAAACCAAAAAGACGAATTTTCAATAAATATTTTTCAATCATGAAAGAAATAAATGTTCACCTATACTTGTTCTACCTTTAAGCCAAAAGACGAATTTTCTATAGAGAAATTGAATTTTCAAACAGACAATATGAATTTTTAGCGAAAAATTAATTTTTAACGAGGCAGTTAAATTTTTAACCGAAGAGATAAACATTCACTGAAAAAATAATTAAATAAAGTAGCTCGACTTTCACACAAAGCAGTTGAATTTTCAGTTACAAGTTTCCAACAAAATAACTTTCAATCGGGGAGATAAATTTTCAACTAAAAATATGAATCTTCAACAACAAAATCATTTCTTGAAAAGGTGGTATATATAAAATTTACAAACAAAATATGTAATAGAACCTCAAGCAAAGAAGATCAATTTTCAACCACATAGTTTCATTTTTATCCAAGGAAAATCTTTCTACTGAAACAGATGAATTGTTGAATTAAAAAGAAAAATTTTTTAAAAAAATAGTTGAATTTTTATTAAAAAAAGATTTGAGTTGACTATTCAGCGAAATATCAATTCTAAATAACAAGTCAATTTTGTACAAAATAGTTGAATTTTCGACCAAAAAGAATGACATTTTAGCAAAATTGTTAAATTTTCATACAGTGAATAAAATTTATAACTGAGAAGATAATCTTGAGGAGAAAGGAACTGAAAAAAAAGAAATATAAATATAAGTACAAGGAAAATAAATTACTAATTAGAATATTATATTATGATTGCTGCAAAACTTCATTTGAAAAATTCCCTAATTTTTTCTGAATAATTTTCTATTTTCCCTGACCATTAAGAATTAAATACCTGAATCTTTTAAGCTTGTAACAATTTTTAACCTAGAATTTTTTATAAGTGGATTAAACAATTTTAAATTAAAATTAAAAATTTTCAACTTTATTCTGTTTGACAGTTATTTATTGTTATAGAAATTTCCTGACTTTTCCAAGATTTTATTTCTAAATCCCTGACTTTTCTCTGACCAATAAAATTCCCTGATTTTCGTGAAATTGTTGTCCTTTCCCTAAAAGCTGTTACGAAATTTAAGTACGGTCCCTAAGTATTACTAGTTTCTTTTCCAAGTTATATAAATATAATTTTCCCAAGATTCTTGATCAAATTCAACAAGATTTTTGAAGATGCCAGATGTGTCGAAGGAGAATCTAGAAAATGTTTAAGAAAGTTTTGTATTTCACTGAATTTTACCAAATTTTATGAAAAATTTGAATCAGTTTCAAAGATATTCAGTACTTTCAAAGGTTAGTCAGAAATTTAAAAATATATGAGGAATTTTGGGAAATCTTTCAAAGTTTTGAAATATTGGAAATACATATTAAACATAATATAATACATATTGTTGAAATAAATGTCACATTCTTTCTTGACAATTTGAAAAATTTTCTGTAATGTATTGAAACCTTGCAGATATTTTCATGAAATTATTGTTGAGACAAAATCATTCTAAATTTGCTTAGGGATTTAAAAAAAAATTACAATTCTTTTGGAACGTTTCGAAATTCTTGAATGCTTCTGCATTTTCTTCGAAATGTTCTTAAAACTTTTATATAACTTTTTAATATAATTTGCATTTTTCTGAGTTTTTTTTTACTCTTACAAAATTAAAAAAATTGCCTCCAAATCTTCGAGATTCTTTTTTGACAATTCCAAAAATTTTCTGAAATGTTTCGAGATCTTTCTAAATATGGCCTCAAAATTAATTGTTGAAAAAAAAGAATTTAAGTCCCTAAGAATCTTGAAAAATTCATCCAAAAAATACGAAATCTCAACAAAATATGTGAATCCTCAGCAGAAAAGATTAATTTTCAATCAGTTGTACTTCTGACCTGAGAAGATGATATTTCTTTAACTGAAAATATGAATTTTCAAACAAAACAGTTAACTTTTAACCAAAAATTTGAGTTTTCAACCAAGAAAAATTAATTTTTGACCGAGGAGTTTAATTTTGTAATGGAAAAGGCGACTTTTAAACAAAAAATATAGATTTTCAACGAAATAGTTACATTTTCAACAAAGGAGCTGAATTTTTAACTTGAATGATAAATCTTCAACCAAAAAATTAATTTTTAACAAAGTGGTCCAGTTTCTCTACAAACGGTGGTATTCCTAATTGAACAGAAATGAATTCTCAACGATAAATGTAATAGTTCATTATAATTTCAGGGGGAAATAATTTTTCATACAAAATAAAAATTTCTAATAACTATTTTTCAAGCTCATTATTTATGAATAATTTATTATATAAATACTTCATTTTTGAAAAACCCTATTCAATTTTTTCTTCGATATGTTCAAAAATCTACATTTTGTTTTAAATCTTTTGAAATCACCACAGATAAATTGTTTTCGAAACTCTCTTAAAACTTCTGAATAGCTTATAAAATGATACGAATTTTTTTTTTAATCAAAAAAAGTCTTCTAAAACTGAAAACATTGCCTTAAAATCTTCCAGATTATTTTTTAACAACCTAAAAAATCTTTTGAAATGTTTCGAAATATTTTTTAATATTGTCTTGAAATCCTTCAAAATTCTTGAAAAGCTTTTGAATTTTTTGTAGAAAAAATCACTTGGAAAAATCTCAAAAAATTCATAATAAATACATGATATGTGATCAATTTGTGAACGTTTTCGATGATGTATGTATTTTTGTTTTCGAGAAAATTTAACTTAAAATATTTTGTTGATTAAAATCCGTCAAAAACAATCCGAGATATACGCAATAATCTGGAAAACCATAAACTTGCCCTTGATAAATCATCTTCAAGGTTAAAAGGATGAACTCTTCAGAAAAGAGTTTTCTTTTTGTAACGTACACATAGACCAATTCCGCTTGGATAAAGCTCAAGGGCACTTTTCAAGTACTTATGCGGCTAGACCCCTTCACTTAAAAATTTTATTTTTAGATTGAAATCCATTAGAGTAAATCGGAAAAGACGAATTTCCAACAAACTGTTTTTTTTATAACAAAAAGGGCAATTGTCAACAAAATTGATTAATTTTCAACAAAGCACATCAATTCTCAACCAACTAGTTCACTTTTTAACAAGAAACATGTAATATTTGATATTTCCATAAAAAAATATTTACGTTCTTCATCAAAAGCCGTTAAAGTCAATCAAAAATTACAAATTTTCAACAAAATAAATGAATTTTCAACTAAAATGATCAATCTTCAAATTAAATTGGTTGAATAGTTAGTTCGAAAATAAATTCTAAACCAAAGAAATTAATTGTCACCAGGAAAAGTTAATTGCCAACCAAATAGTTGAATTTTCTACCAAAAAAATCGAATTTTTATCCTGAAATGACAACTTTTTGATGAGCAGTTGAATTGAAAAAAAAATTACTTTCAGAAAATTGTTGCATTTTATACAAAGTAGATAAATTTCTAACTGAATGATTGATTTTTCACAAAAGCATTAATTTTCAACAGAAAACATTAATTCTCAATCGAAAATATGAATCATCAAACAAAATGAATGAATTTTCAACCAAATGCGCAGTTAAGTTTCTTAACTAGAAAACACAAATTTTGAGTCAAACAGTTGAGTTTTCAACTAAGCAAGATTTTCCAAACATTGATATTTACAATAGCTGTGTTTTCGATCTGATAATTAATTTTTCACTAAAAAACGAATTTTCAACAAACTAGCTGAATCTTTAACTAAAAAGATAAATATGCTGAAACTGAAGATCGCTATTATAATTCGGACTTTTCGCGTATGAGTGAAAGCCGTACTAATAGGAACATTAATATCATTACAAAAATTGATACGTTCAGTTAAAAACAATGTAATCCAATAATTTTTAATGCTTCTAGTTATTTTTTAAAATAACTTCAAAATGAATCAAGATAGTATTGGAACAAAACACCGTCGATTTGAACCCAAGAAATTTCTTGAACAGAAAGCCAATGAATATTTTTCTTCAAATTTTCTTCAAATCAATTAATCTCATTTTTGAAATGTGTGATTCAAAAGATATTAATTCTGTGAAAAAATGAGCTTCATAATGTTGAAACTGTAAAATAATATTTTTGAAAGATCTCATTTTTCCACGTTATTAAGTTATACAAAGAATTAACATCAGAATAAATGTGAGATAATTTTCAGACGCTCTTGTTTCTTCAATGTTAAGCAAGATTTCTTTTAAGCTACTATCGTGGTATGAAAACTTAACATACCATCTGTATCTCAATATTATTTTATTAATTTTTAACCAAAACAGCGAGAAAATATTCATAAGTAATGACAGAATACTTGTCTATGGTTGCTTGATTATCATCACGCTTGATTAAAGATTTTTGATTAAAAATAGAAAACCTGACGAGGGCCTTTTCTAAACCCTACTTTTATTGGGGCTAAATAGGGCAATTTCTGCACGGGAATTTGTAGATGTAATTAATGAGGTGTGTAAGTTTAAAAAGAATGGGTTAGGCGGGTTTTCGTATTTTGAAAATTTGAATTGGTTATACACAATATTAAAAATATGCAAATGAATTTTTCAGTCTGATAATTGATAATTGATAAAAAATGTTGTGTTACTTACTTGAGAAGCACACAAAGTCAATGAGCAGAAGATCAGCCACGTCGTGATTGAATAGGTCGTTTAAGATATACTTCCTAGCAAAAATGAAGTAAAAGGATTTCACCCGCATATGTGAAGATGCCTTCTTATATTAAATACTTGTCATGCGTGGAGAAATTTTCAAGAGAAAAGTTGGGGGAATGAGGAAGTGCCATGAATTTTAGTCTTGGCAAAGCTAATTTCAGATAAAGAAAAGTCTGTTTTTTTCTTCAAATCATTGTTTAAACTGTGACCAAATGCGGATATGGGGCATAATTTCTGAAGTGTACCCACGTCAAAAATGAAAGTTGTCCGATCGGGCTAAAAATTGGCCTAATTGTAGTCCTATTAGATAGTACTTCTCACACCAAAAATTAATTTATTGTGATGATTATTTATCAAAGTGGAGGGGGTACAATTTATGGGGTTTTCAAGCAAAGCCTTACTTTCAAACGTTTGTAACTTCTGTCCTGTTGAATGAAACAAAATTTCACCTCGAATATTTTCGATAGATTTTTCCACAAAATTTCTGGTGGTGATAACGATTTTCAAAAAAAGTCAAAATTTGACCCGAATTTTTGAAAATCAAAAATAAATTTGACTTTTTTTCAAATTTCGGCACTTTTTTTTTTCTTCAAAATAGTTTTGAAAGAAAGCTGAGATTTTTTCCTATGAGACCTCCAATTTTCAGAGTGGCAAATTAATTCGTCTTTGAGTAATAGAACGATACGTAAACAAGATGCCGTGATAGGGTGAGTGGCGCGCGATTTCCCCTAGTGCGCTCACGCCGAGGATCTTTGTGCAACGCTTTAGTGCCAGTTTTTCGACTTAAGTAATATTATATGCTACTGGAATAACGGCTCTCTGCATTGCCAGGATGAATTAACAAGGCCTGCATTACGATCAGTGTAAAATTGATTGGGAATATGCTTTATAAATTATAAGTGAGAATGCAGGTACAATAAGTGTTCTAGAAGGAAGTAGTGGCACACATAATGTGTGCGTTCGCGTGCATCATGAGAATGTCAAGTTGATGTTGAATGAAATAAATATTCCACATTTAACAGAGGATACTGACATGGTGCTCACAAATTATCACGACTGCCTGGATGCTATTGTATGTCCTGACTCTTCAAGTTCCTGTCATTTAGGAGAGTGTGAAAACTGTCCAGGTACTGCAAACTTGAAAGATAACATCACAAAAGCTTTTGATGAACATTGTATTAATGAAGTGAGGTTTGAAATTTGGCTACAGACCGACAGATGTACTCTAAAGACTCTGGCAATGGATACTGATGAATTCGTAGATGATTTCTGTGAAAGGCTGTTGAAATTAAAAACTCATCACTTAATTTCAAAGGAGCAATCATCTTTTTTCAAAAACCTGAAGGAAAAGTTATTGCCTGGGGAGTTCTTGATTTGCTTCGATTTCGCTGAGAATTACGCCTTCATAATTCAGAATGCAGCGCAATCATTCCACTGGAATAACGACCAAGCTACAATATTCACTGTCGTGATTTATTATAAAAAAGATGGAGAACTCAAGGACGTAAGTATCGCAATCATATCTGATAACTCAGCTCATGACACGGTAGCTGTTCACGAGTATCAAAAGATAATAGTAGATTATTTGAAAACTCATTTCAGGCCAAAGAAAATCTACTATTTCACTGATGGTGCAGGGCAACATTTTAAAAATAAGAGTAGCTTTGTTAATCTCCAAGCCCATGAAGAAGATTTTGGTATCCAAGCTGAATGGCACTTCCATGGTACATCTCATAGTATGGGTGCATGTGATGGTATTGGAGCGAATATAAAGAGACAAGCAGCACGATCAAGCTTACAATGTTCTCCGAAACATCACATACTCACTCCCCATGCTTTTTTTCAGTGGGCAAAGAGTAACTGTAAGGAAACCGAAATTTTTTTCAGCAGCAAAGAAAATCATGCCTTAGCCACCGAGTTACTGAAAGCCAGATTTGACAAAGCTGTCACGATACCAGGTACATTACAGTACTACGCTTTCATTTCCACTCAAATGGAAAACTTCAACTCAAGAAAAATTCTTCCTCTGAAAAATACGACATCCTCTCGAATGGCAAAAAAAAGAAACCGCAAAAGAGGCCTGCAAAGAAAACAACTGTTGAAACTATCGCCAAAAAATCGAAAAGGAAGACACATAATATTACCATATAATATTACTCAACTTTAAAAAGTGGCTCCTAAGAGTTGCACAAAGATTCTCGGCTTGAGCGCACTAGGGGAAATAGCGCGCTACTCACCCTATCACGGCATCTTGTTTACGTATCGTTCTATTACTCAAAGACGAATTAATTTGCCACTCTGAAAATTGGAGGTCTCATAGAAAAAAATCTCAGCTTTCTTTTAAAACTATTTTGAAGAAAAAAAAGGTGCCGAAATTTGAAAAAAAGTCAAATTTATTTTTGATTTTAAAAAATTAGGGTCAAATTTTGACTTTTTTTGAAAATAATTATCACCACCAGAAAGTTTGTGAAAAAATCTATCGAAAATATTCAGAGTGAAATTTTGTTTCAGGCAACAGGACAAAAGTTACAAACGTTTGAAAGTAAGGCTTTGCTTGAAAACCCCATAAATTGTACCCCCTCCACTTTGATAAATAATCATCAAAATAAATTAATTTTTGGTGTGAGGAGTACTATCTAATAGGACTACAATTAGGCCAATTTTTAGCCCGATAGGACAACTTTCATTTTTGAGGTGGGTACACTTCAGAAATTATGCCCCATATGCTTCGTTATATGAGAAAACTGAAAACCACAAAAATAATTTTTTTTTAAATTTTACTACTGATTCACCCAGACAAAAAATATTCAAATTTGAGAAATTGTTTCTTTGACTTCGGTGGATTAATTAAAAAAAAAGTTCTTTGAAAAGAAGCAATACTTTTTTTTAAATACTGAAGTTTTTCCTCCTTTGAATGAAAGAAAAAATTTGTTTCGACACTATTCCCTTAATTAAAAATAATATATTTTTTGATTGAAATGAAGAACTGGATAAATTTTTTAAATTTAATTTCTATGAATCAAAATTAGTGAAATTCTACGAATTTAATTAGAGAAAACTGAGCTACTTAATATTTGTAGAAAATGACCAATTCGATTGGTCGAAATATTAATATTCAAGAATTTAATGGTGGAAATAAACCACCAATTTCTGATATATCAATTTATTCACAGTTTCATTACAATAAGGTTATTGTAATGAAAAATGTGGTAAACAGGAATGTTTAATAAAAGAACGTGATTGTGACAAATTTTCAGCTTTATTGAAATAAGAAGGCATTACGCAGCATATTTACATGTTCCGTCTCCAAAATGGAAAAACATGATTTGTTTACACCTTTAATCTATTTCACCTTACATTATTTACTGTAACTAGCATCATCAGTTGCGCAAGTTTTTCGATTTGAATGAAAAAAAAAATAATTCTCATCATAAAATAAAAATTTCGAATAAATATTTATTTGCTTAAATTCTTTGATCACTGGAATTCAAGCTAAATTGAGATTCTGGAAACTGAGAACAAGAAAAGAATTATTACAAGTTTCTTTTTCAAGTTATATAAATATAATTTTTCCAGGGTTCTGGATAATATTCAAAAAGATTTTTGAAGATTTCGAATCTGTCGCAAGAGAATCTAGAAAATTTTTTTTATTTTACAGAATGTTACCAAATTTTATGGAAAACTCGAGTCAGTTTCAAAGATATTTGAGACTTTTAGCAGTTGGCAAGAAAACTATAAATATTTGATACATTTTATGAAATCTTCCAAGGTTTTAAAATATTTGTGATCTCTTCAAAATTTCAGAAAACTTTTAAATATCTTTCAAACTGACTCGAATTATTCCAAAAATTTTGAATAGCCTTCAAAAAATTTAATATAAAATCAAGAAGAGTTGAATTCACCCAAAAAGACGAATTAGGCCGAACAAACAAAAAAGATTTTTCAGTGAAGAAAAAAAATATATAAGGAAAAAAAAAATTTCAAAGATATTTAGGGCTTTTAGAAGTTGTTAAAAAATTTATGAATGTATTATAAATTTTCGAAGATCTTTCAAAGTTTCAAAATATTTTTAATCTCTTCGATAATTCAAAAACTCCTGAATATCTTTCAAACTGACTCGAATTATTTCTACAATTTTGAATAACCTTTCAGAATTAAAAAAAAAAGCTGTGTTGAAATCTTTCAGATTTTTTTCAATATTATAAAATATTCGAAAATCTAAAATTACCAACGCAGAGAAATTCTCTGATCATAAAATTGCCGAATTTAATAATTAAAACTTTTTAAATTAATAGAGTAATGAATAAAATAAAGCACTTCATTTGATGACCATATTTTTCATTTATTTGTTATTCAAATCATTTTTTTATTGCTTAGGTTTGGGATTTTTCGAATCCGGTAATTCATTGAACTTTCAGGAATTTTCCAATTTTAGAATTTTGCAGTGTTGACAATTTTATACGTAATTTTGGGAATTTTCTATTTCGAATATTTTCCCTTCGGGAATTTTACAGAGTCGAGAATGTTATTTTTCGAGATTTTTTAGTCGACCCATTTTTTGATATCTATTAAAATCATTTCAACTTCTCTTCAAAATTTAATTTTTCAAAATGAAAAATCATTTTTAAAATTTCCAGGTGTTCTGAGAAAATTTTCTTATTATCTTGAAACCTTCCAAAATTCTTTAAAAAAACTTGAGAATATAATATCTTAATTTCAAAAAAACCTTTAATTGCTTTAAAAAATGGCTCAAACGTTTAAGTTTTTCTAGGAATCTTAAGATAATTTGTCTATTTTCAAGAAAACTTTAAAGATGATTGAAAATCTTCTAATTCTTTTGTTTGAAATCTGCGAAAATCAGCGTAAATTTAAAAAAAAAGGTCTAGTATTCTATTTTGGTAAAATATGCAGAATTTTAATTTTCTCTTCTGGCATATTTTGTCGTGTTCCAAAAAATGTATTATGAATTCAAAAATTCCAAATCTTTTGTTCGTAATCTTAAAAAATCTACATTTCGTTTCAATTTTTTGAAAACTTTTCAAATTTTAAATCATGTTTGAAATTATGTGAAAACTTCTATAGATCTTTTAAAATGATTGAAAAAATCTTTTGAAATGTTTCGAAATATTTTCAAATATTTCCTTGAAATCTTTAGAAATGTTTAGGAAGCTTCTACGTGTTTTGTCAAAATCTTCAAAAATTTACTTAAATTGTTTGAAATCCTGCAAAATTTAGAAAATTGTCTTAACGTCTTACAGATTCTTTTTCTCAGTTTATTCGCATAATATATGAAAATAATCAATTTTTATCAGTCAAGTTATTTGCTACAAATATGGTTTCTGAAAATATGGTTTCTAAAATTTCCACACACATTGTTGATGAAAAAAAAATGTTAATTAAAAATGTTTTTTTAAATTGGTAAATGATTATGTTCTTAAGATTTTGCTGCTACACTCTCAATATTGTGAACTTTTTCACTTTTGAAAAGAGATGAGAGAAATGACATTATGGATAAAAACTTGAAATATCCTAATTCGCGAAATTCATACACTGTCGGTATCGGTAACCAAAAATACCAAAAATATAAATAATAATCAATTTTCTAGTCATGAAATACTTTCCAAAGATTTTATAAAAATTCAAATCATTTTAAGAAATATTCAGAATTTCGAAAAAGATTTCAGAAATAATTTGAATTTTGAAAAAATGCAGATTTTTAAAGATTTCGAAAAAAATAGAAGCTTTTTAAGAATTTTTAAAAGTTTCCAGAGAATTGAAATTTTGTTAAGATTACCAGGAAAAAAACTACTTTTTATTTGAAAAAATCATTCTTAATAGAATATTTATCAAAGATTCCAAAACATTTCGAAAGATTTTTTGAATTCTCAAAAAAGAATCTGGAAGTTTGTAAAGAATTTTTCTTAGTTTTGGAAGATTTGAAAAAAAATTGAGGTAAAATTCAAATCATTCTAAAAGATATATAGAAGCTTTGAAATAGTTTCAAAAATAATTCACAATTTAAAAATCTTCAAAAGATTCGAAAACAAAATGTAGATTTTGGAAGATTTGTTCCAAAAATGTAGAAGCTCTTTAAGAATGTTGAAAGGTTTCAAGAGAATTGAAATTTTTTTTAGCATTGACATTATAAATTTCTTTAATGATTTTGTTTTTGTGAAGTGCATTCTATAACACTGGCGGATCCAGGAATCGTGCGTCTCTTTTCAACCCGGAAGAAACAAGGTAGGATAGAGGGATGAAGATTTCAAAGATTTTAAAAATTTTTTAAAAATATCTGTTAGATTTCGAAGCAATTTTTGTAATGTGAAAAGATTTTTAGAAAAGCTTTCTGGTTTACAAATTCGTCCGTTTTGGTAGAAATTTTATCTATTTTTTGGTTAAAACTGCAAGCTTTCAGTTATAAACTAATCTGTTTTGATTAAAATGCAACTATTTTGTTGAAAATGACTCTTTTTTCGATGAATTCAACTCTTTTTGATTCAGAAATATAATACTTTCAGTTGTAATATTAACTAATCCACTTTATTCCACGTTTGCTCAAAATGGAAGTACTTTGTTTAAAATTCATCTTTTTGGTTGAAGATTCATCATTTTAGTTAAAAATTCATCTCTCTTATTGAAAATGTAACTATTTTCTTGCATATGAAATGTTTTCTTGAAATTCCAACTGGTCGGTTGAAAATTAACTTTTTTGTTGAAAATTAATATTTTTGGGTTAAAAATGTAACTGTTCTGTAGAAAATTCGTCTCTTTTGGAAGTTTTTTTTAATCTTTTTAGGTTAAAAGCAAAACTGGTTCAAAATTAATCTTTTTGGCTAAGGACTCACTTATTTCGTTGAAAGTTTATCTATTCATTTATTTAAACATTCAATGGGCTACGCCCTCTATAACATATGAAAAATAAACTAAATATAAAGTAAACTAAATATAAAAGTTATAGTAGTAAACAAAAGAGCGCACGAGCCAATCCATGAATGGAAATTATATACTGGTTTAGTCTCTGAGTATCGCTGTGAGTCTGTTCTTAAATCTAGATGAACATGAGTCGAAGAAATCTAAGTCCGGAAAAGTGGTTAGCTTCCTTACAAATGTGTGTTACAATACTATTTCCGCCATGATTTGTTCGATGAAAAGGAACTCTAAAGATAGAGGTCGAGCCGCTGAGAGAGAGAAAGAGTAGGACCAGTGAACAAGATTAGGGCTAGAATTTGTGGAGAATCGATATGACCATCAATTAATTATATTATAAAGAAAACGCGAGTCTACTGTTAAGAGTCGGAATTGCATTGAAGGTATATTTAACGTAGTTCGAAGTTCAGTGCAATCGTGGTCAAATCAATTCCTATGTATACCAAGCTGCCAAGCTACAAATCTGAGAAATCTGTTCTGTACTCGTTCAATTCTCATCACATGGGCCGCATAGAAGGGTGACCAGATGACAGAGGCTGTTTCAAGATGAGGTCTGACTAGCGAGAAATAGCATGTTTTAAAAACTAGAAGATTATGAAAAGACTTAGAAGATATAACAATGGAACCTCGGGGTGGTAGGAGGAGTCAGGATAGGAGGGGTTAGAATTTAGTCACTAGCGTATGCAGATGACATAGTGTTGCTGGCAACCAGCGAGGAGGCCTTAAAGGAGATGATGAAGAGGTTGAGAAGATACCTGGATAAGAAGGGGTTAGAGCTGAATGCGGAAAAGTCCAAGGTGATGGTTTTCAGAAAAGGAGGGGGAAGGGATAAGGAAAGGGAGTGGAAGTGGAAGGGAAAGGAGGTACAGGAGGTGAAAGAGTTTGTGTACCTGGGCTCCGTGTTTCGAAGGAATGGGGGAGTGGATGGTCACATAAAAGAGAGAGTGAGAAGGCAAATGTGGTGATGAGGCAGGTGTGGGGGTTGGGAAAGAAGTTATTCGCAGATGATTTTGGAAGGAGAATGAAATTGTTTGATTCACTAGTGATGAGTGTGCTATTGTATAGGGTAGAGATGTGGGGGTGGAAGGAAAGTGAAGAGGTAAATAGAACGCAGGAGAGGTATGTAAAGTGGACCCTGGGGTTGGCAAGGAACACGCCTAATTATATTGTCAGGAGAGAGACGGGGAGAACGAGTGTAAGAATTTTTGGAAGAGGGGGGAAGTAGGCTGGTTAGGGAGTGTTGGTGGGAGAAGGAGAACAGGGGAGGGGGTGGAAAGATGGAAACTGAGAGGGAAAGGTATTTTAGAATGAATGGACTGCAGATGGATGAAGTGAGAAGGACGCACGAGGAAGGAAGGAAGGCTTATGACTTGGTTAAGCAAAATGGCATGGAGAGAGAGAAAACAGAAGGGCAGGAGAGAATAAGAGAGTCAAGATTCAACGGGAACTATGTGTGGATTATGCCAAGTGCAAGAGCGCAATATTTATGTGAGAAAGGAGAGAAAGGAAGTCAGGAACTTATAGCGAGGATGAGGTGTGGGTGCATGGAGGGTTTCAATAGGTTATGGCTCTCGCGGGAGAAGAGGATGTGTAAACTGTGTGGAAAGGGGGATGCAATAGTGGAGCACTGGCTGGAGGAGTGCGGGGAGGTGGAAATAAGTGAGATAAGCATGGAGGCATTGTTGCATGAAAAGGGGGAAAAAAGGGCAGTAGCATGGGTGAAGGGAGTGGTGGGTAAGATGGAGATGAAGAGAAGGAAGGAGGAAGAGGATTGGAGAAGGAAAGACTGTAAATAGGAGAGAAAGTAGATATAAGTAAGATGTAAATATTGTAAATAGTAGATAAATAATAGGTATTAGCTGCGAAAACAGAGGTTGGCAAGCGAGGCAATGCGAAAAAGTAGGGACATGCGAGCGAGGCGAAGCGAAGCGAGGAAGGCAAGGCGATACGAGCGTACGGCTTAGAGATAAGGAATGGATGGATGTTAGTTTTTAAGGGTTAGTTTTAAGGAAATTCTGTAAAAATGGATGTGTAAGCAAGTCAATTTTTTAAGGCCAGCAGGCTGAAAAATAAACGTTTATCTATATAACAATGAAACCTAAAGCTTTAAGTGCTTTATTCACAATCATAGATAAATGATCAAGGTAAGTCAGGGCTAAGTCAAGGATGACACCCAGATCTCTCACACAGAGAACTCTATCTAACAGTTGTCCTTCGATGTTGTAAAAGAATCTAATTAGCTTCCTCTTTCTTGTGAATGAAATAATTTGACATTTTTTTATATTTAAAGGCATGTTGTTTTCCAAACACCACAAATGAATTCTTTTAAGATCTTCTTGAATTTTAGCAGCACAAACAATGGAAGAAATTTTGAGACACAATTTAAGGTCATCCGCGTAACAAAGGAAGTTACTGTGCCATATTGGATCCGCCATTTTGAATTTTGGAAATCCGACTCAAGATTTTTATTGAGCGACCCTAAATCCCTAAGTATTACCAATTGCATCAAGGTCCGAATATTCTAATAAATAATATCTGTCATATTTGATTCGCCATTTTGCATTGTAAAAATCCAACATCAGATTTCATATCAGCGACCCTAGAAACCTATATAAAATTAATTTTATACCGATCCAAACTTTTGTAATATTTCATAACTGCGATATTGAATCCATCATTTTCAATTTTGAAAATCCAAGATCAGATTTGGAGTCAGCGACTTCAAAAACATTGATCCTGCAAATATAACGTGATTTTAAAGTGTTTTTTCCCGAAAACGTTTTTGGCGCGAAGTGTTCTTTTTCGCCTAAATGTGAAGAGGTTGAATATGATTTAAAAGAAGGGAATAAAAAATTCAAAATCCCTATTTTGTCAATTTTGGAAAAAGTAATTCAATATATCTTGTGGCTTGGAACAGGGAATTCTTTGAAATAAATTGAATTGTGACTTGGGCCCAAGAATTTCCTTCAATAATTAAATTGTATACTTGGAGACAGGTAATTTCCATTAAGTATTATAACTTTCGTTTTGCATTCGGAATTATGTTCACAATTAGAATTTTCCTTGCAACAGAAAATTTTTGACATGGAGGAGAAATTTTTCAAAAAGAATTTCAAAATAAAATCTCTGTTCCAAGTCAAGATTCGTCACTATTCGAAGCTTTCTTCTTTCAAATTTTTCAAAAAGGAATTTACTATATTTATGAATTATGATATACAATTTTGTGAATAAATATAATTCAGTCATCCACCCATGTGGGGCGCGTGAACTATACTACTCCTTGCGGTGGGGAATTAAATTCCCCTGTCCAAGGAGAAGGTGAGTTTAGACCTAGCCGTGGTGAGGAGGCCTGAAAACTCCCGAGGGTGGCGCCGACCTGAAAGCCGCAACGATGACGATCTTTGATGGGTAGGAGTTCGTGGTTAGAAAGGTCACTACTGACCTAAGTCAAAACGTTAACTACCATGTTGAAGGCTGAATGTTACCAGCGTATGGTGACTTATAAAGTATCCTGAAATAACGTGGGGACGGATCCGTTAGGGCCCTAGCTGCTTGAGGGAGCACAATGAATCACAAAAACAAAAGAAAAACACATGGAGGGGAGTCTTTAATGACACCCTCCATGAATACTTCTTCTTCCAGGAAGGTAGGAACTAACTTTCAATCAAAAATGGGCATGTATGGTTCCTAGCACCTCAAATGGTATGGCTAGGAATGGAACTGTGATTAGTCCCATAAACAAGGCTAAAGGTGCTAAGGATGCTGTGTCCAAGAAAGGCCCTGGAAAAAGAAATATATCAGTGCTGCCAGAAAGAGGTACCAACGCTAGCAACTCCTATTGCAAAGCGAAACAACCATTCAATCACGGATCACCAAAAGGTTCCGGTCTGATGGCAGCTCTTCTATTCAAGACAGGTAGGCTAAGAGGGGCAGGTTGTTGATTCAAGTGACTCATACAGCCTCATCTCAGAACAAGCAATTGCTATTGAAGCAACCCTCGATATAAAGACCGCCGGGGTAAAACTTCGTGACATTATCACGAGGCTTGAGGTCTCTCGTTTTACAAACAATTTACTTACCGTCATCTGCTCAGATGAGATATCCAGGACATGGCTCATCGAGGCAATAGGCGGTTTGAAACCATGAAAAGGTGCAAGAATGTAAAAGCCTCGGATTTGTAGTTAATTCAAATTGATCTTCACCACTGTAAATCTGATTGGGTCATCTTAAGCAGAAGTGCTACAGTTGCTCTGTTCCAAGAACCTTTCCAAAGAGAACCCTAGTTCAGCAGATTACGTCAGAAGGGATATCTATTATATTTACTTACCTATGTTCTGTACTAAAGACCTAGTAGCGATTAAAATCGAGCTCCAAAGAGAAAGAAGACGTCAGTCCATTACGATTTATTCAGCATACCTGTTATTGATCCTCTAGACCCACCGCTATTAGGGGAATAGAGACGTTTGGTGAAATACTGCAGTTCGGAAAGATAGCTACTGATTATTGGATGTGATGCGAGTGCGCATCATACCATATGGACGAGTGAGAGCATCGAAAACAGGGGTGAGTACCTTTTAGATTACTATCTATCTACCGATTTAACCATATTCAATCGCCTCAAGCGGGATGTCATGAGGTTATGGACCTGACCTTGTGCTCTTTATTCATAAGCCAAGCCTTTGACACTGGCACTTATCGCACGTATCCCTATCAGATCACAGGCATATATGCTTTCCACTGACAGCTGACGAGTCTGATCCGATTAGGTATAGAAACCCAAGAACGACTGACTGGGATAAATAGAGAGAAGATCTTGGAGAGTTATTGAAAATTATTCCTGGGAGGATAAGTTCAGTTTATCAGCTGGAGTTTGAGGTGAATTTAGTGAATACGGTCACATGTACATTTTATGAGGACAAGTGTTCTCTTCGTGTTAGAAAGCCAGACAAGGATTCTCCTTGGTTGAATTATAGACTACAGGCCTTGACAATAGAAAACAGAAGATTATTTAGTAGAGCCAGAAAAACTGGAAATTGGGATTTGTGTAAGCTTAGTGTAGCAAGATATACTAACGAAACATAGTCAGCTAAAAGGAACTCATGGAGTGGGCCTTGTCAGATGTTTTAAAATGTACCTGATCCTGCGAAACTCTAGAGAACTTCAAAGGGAAACCCTACATGTCCACTGAGGGCATTGCTTTTGCCAACAGGCTGTTAGGCTGTTAGGATCAACCTCTCTGTCAGCCCAGAACGTAGGGCCAATGAAGATGACTGGAGGATGGCAAGACGGATGGTAACACAATCAAAAATTAGATGAGTCGTCCAGCGTTTCGACCCATTCAAGCCCGCTGGGAAAGATGGTACATTCCTGGCGCTAATTCAAGAAGTTTTGGACGTTCTGGTGGCATGGAGGAAGGTCAAAGCGTTCCTAATACTAAAGCCGGAGAGAGACTCCTACTATGATTTTCGCATGGAAGAGGAAATCCTATCGAATGAACCCCTTCACAGTAATCAGGTTGCCTCACGAAAAGGCAAATCCACTATTGACGTACTTCATGCATTGACCTCCCGCCTTCAAGAAGCACGACAAACAGGGGATGATAATAAAAATAATAATAAATTAGGCGTAGGGATGTGGCGACCCCATCGCCCGAGAGCTCCAGCTCTTGCCGTTAGCCACGTTGTTTTGGGCTAACTCCCCAAAGAAACGAATTATGCGGTTACGTCACCAGTATCGCGCAGTGCCACCCACATACAATAGGCCTCTCTCGGATGTAAGCCGTGGTTCCGTTAAGAGTGGCAATAGGACCGAACCAAGGCGACCAATATGCTGGCCGTTTCTATACTGCTCTACACGTTTGGTGCAGTAAAATGGTACGTTGATGAGTTGAGGCAACTTGACCAAAGCACACGCAAGATGATGAAGATCTATCGAAGTCATCATCCTAGATCTTCCGTACTACAAATATACCTCCCTCGAGATAAAGGGGGTATAGGATTGCTGAGCTTGGAGTGTCTTCATCGAAGAAAGGTTCTGTCTACAGCCTGCTCATTTCTAAATTCAAACTCATATACTACTTACGCGATTATGGATACGCTTAAAATCGCCTTCATCCCACGTTATCGATAAGTATTATACTTTTGAAGAGTTTTTAATGTTGCAAAAAAACTATTGCGATTACTTCGTAACCTTTTAACGCGAAATTTCACGTAGAACCCGAATTTCAACAAGTGAAATGTTCATCTTTCTTTTTTAATGACGAAAATACCAAGAAAATATTTTTTTTAGGACAAAACTTTAACAGAAATGGTTCAGACGGCCCTGAATGTTTATGGTTTGTAGAGTCCCGATATAGTCAGAAGGCCACTGAGGGTACCCCCGAGGTGGTGGCTATATATGGACTTTAGTGTATTATCACAGACACAAGATAAAAAGTGTTTAGGAGTAGCTACCCCCATTAATTTTTCTACACATTTTTTTGGCGAAACACGTCAATTTAGCAATTTTCAGCACAACTTTGATCAGTTGTACGGATGGTTTACCCCCTTTATTTTTTGCCTTTGGAAAAATTACGCTTCTCATCTTTAATCACGAGGAAACTTTGTCAGTAGGTTTGGTCGAATCAATTTTGTTTTTATACACAAAACTACACAATCGACACTTGCGACCCCTATCTTTGAGGATAGGAGGAACTTTTTGTGCAAATCGAGAATGTTGAATGAAAAATTAGAGTTTTCAACTGAAAAGGACGATTCTTTAACAAAAATACTTGAATTTTCAACAAAATATTGGAATTGTCAACCAAATAGTTGAATTTTCAACCTACACAGAAGATTCTCAACACACAAAGATAAATTCTTAACAGAAAAAGTAATAGTTGAGATTTCAATCAAAAGAGATAAAACTTTCAGCCAAATAGATGAATTTTAAAAACCAGAAGACGAATTTTCCACCACGACGATCATTTTTCTACCAAAAAGACGATTTTTTTGGAATATTTTTACCATTTTAGAAAATTGCCAGGAAACATTGACACATGGAAACCTGGTTAATACTTTACTTTAAGTCGTAATACATTGAACAATTTCGAAAGGAAAGAATCAATAGTTGAATTATTTTTAATTGAAAGCGTCGATAATTCAATAATTTCAGATAAAAATTACAAAATTGGTCGCTTTCAATTTGAAAACACTTCAATTACCCGATATTGGAATAAATAAGTTCTGAATTTTTTACAGAAGTTTCATAAAACTAACCCTTAACAGCCGTCCATCCACGCCTTATCTCTAAGATCGCTCGCTTTTATCGCCTCGCCTCCCTCGCTCCGCCTTGCCTTGCAAGGATGTCTCTACTTTTTCGCTTTGCCTCACATCGCTGAACTCTGCCTTGCTACACAGAAAAAACTAAGTGTAAACTTTACCCGGATTTCGGGGTAAATATTATCTGCAACAAAAATTACCCCATGTGGGTGAACTTTCCCTGACGTCTCGGTATTTTTCTGGTTTTACCAACGCTTGTGGGGAACTTTTGACAGTTCTAACGATTCAGCAAAACAGCCTTCATGAAGCCTCACTTATCCGATTTGCCTGTTACACCAACCATCAGCTAACTTCACTTCAGCGATTCAAAGCTAGCGGCTTCCAATTTTCAAGACGGTGGTAACAACACTCATGAGAACAACAGACAGTTTCTGCCCATCGAGGGTAATATTTGTGTTTTACCAGTACGAACAGGTGAAAATATGAAATTACCTGCAACATTATTTACCCTAAGTTTCTTCTTTGTACCTCCATGCACTCCTTTAACCAATGCTTCACCCTTGCATCCCCCTTTTAGCACAATTCACACATCCTCTTCTCCCTAGAAAGCCAGGACCTATTAAAACCCTCCATGCACCTACATCTCATCCTGGCTATAAGCTCCTGACTTTCTTTCTCTCCTTTCTCACACAAATATTGCGGAACCATAGTTCCCGTTGAAACTTGACTCTCTTATTCTCATCTCCCTTTCAACCTGCATCTTCCACCTACTCTCCTTTCCTCATTCTCCCACCAACACTCCCTAATCAGCTTACTTCCGCCTCTTCCAAAAATTTCTCTTCATATTTACACACCTAACTCTCCGTTATAATCCCTTAACTCGTTCTCCCGTCTCCCTTCTGACAATATAAGTAGGCGTGTTCCTTGCCAACCCCAGTGGAAAAATCATTCTTCAATGATATTTTTTTCCAATAAAAATTCCTGATTTTTTTAAAGACAGCTTCAAATAAACCGGGGAAAATACTGAAAAATCTCTGAAATGTTGGAATATATTTTCAAGCTTGCATTCAGTAAATATACACAGTGTATTATGCGGGATGTCTGTATTCAGTAGAAAAGAAATTGACATTTTTTCAAATTTATTGCTTAATAATATATTATAAAGAATAAAACTCGGTTATTATTTTACAGACACATAAAAAAACCGGTCGTCGTAGTAGAAGCAACGGGACAAATTTTTGAACAGCTAGAGATTAGAAGGAACGTGATTAAATGAATTTAATTGTTTAAATTGTTTATTGATTTCAGTACAAGTTGTACAGTGATACTTTAAACCTGTTTGGTCTTTTTACTTTCGTCGATATCTACATTTTCGGAATTAATTTTAATTCATTTAATTCATAAATTATTCTTCTTGTTCTTCTTTTGAATTAATTGGTTCTTTTTCCGGCATCTTCGTGTCCTTAGCTAGGGCTTTTTCCAACTTTTTTGCCTCCTTACGGGAGTCGGTTGCAGATTTGGCACATTTTTTTGCTATGTCTGCAATGCATGCCTTAGCTG
The DNA here is from genome assembly GCA_932178445.1 of Andricus quercusramuli. Lineage (NCBI taxonomy): Eukaryota > Metazoa > Arthropoda > Insecta > Hymenoptera > Cynipidae > Andricus > Andricus quercusramuli. The sequence continues at coordinate 76,451 of CAKNXH010062525.1, forward strand.
GATCCAAATATAATTTTACATCGTTTCCGAATTCCTCTTCTATTTTTTTACAGCAATTTTCAGCAGTCTTGGCATAAAAAAAATAGTTCTTTATATTTCCATTAAATTTTTCTATATAAATTAATCCCATTATTGATCTTTCAAGCATTGCTTGATGTATGACATTCCTATAAAGAGAACTTTGTTCTCGTGCACTAGAATGTCGAAAATCTTTTTTCAGATATAAATATAGATTCAAATATTTAAACATTGAAAACATTACTCAATAAGATTGAGTTTAGGCATAAAGGAGGCCACCCTACAAGAGATAATAAACCTACAGTAGATAATAATTAATTTGAAATATGTAAAATGAATAATTTAGTGGTAATAATAATTACGACACTATGTGTATGAATGAATTGAAACAAGAATTAATTATTTTGGGTATATTTGTGCTTCTTATTGAATATTATCTACTGTAGGTTCAATATTTACTGCAGGCTGGTCTTCCCTACGTTCTATTTGAAATAGATTATAAATAATATTTTTAAAGTACCTGAATATCCTCAGTATTATTGACTTTATGATAACACTGTACACATTCGTTCCTTTTGATTTTGAAACTTTTGTCGAATTGTTTATTAGCATCAGTTGACATACATTTGTTTTCTATTTCGGTAGGCTCTATTACGTTACTACTTACAGCGCCAGCTGCATCCTAGTGAGAGAGGAAAACAAAATTATAACATATTTCCAGAAACTTTTTCAATTCAATAAGTATCTTCAAATTAAGCATTGTTGTTTTCTACTGACCGTAAAATCATTATATGTTTGATCATAGACACGAGATATGTGATCAAAGGATTTTTTCATTGAAGCAGCAATATCGTGGGCTAATTTATCTGCGAAGACTATCTGTAAAAATGAAAAGCAATAATAAAACTGCACAAAAATAATATATTTTACCTTTCACTGTTCAAGTTATTATACACTTAATATATATATATATATATATATATATATTAGGGTGACCAGAAAAAAAAACACTTTTGGTTTTCTCAGGAGTGAAGGGCAAATAATGGTATTTTATGCAATTGTAGAAGCCAGATTTTTTTCTTCAATTTTAAACCATATTTAGAGGTGGTTTATCGTCTTTGAAAGTTGCAATTGCAAAAGTTGACAATTTCGGTAAGTGAAGAG
>CAKNXH010062525.1:78032-92992 GCA_932178445.1 Andricus quercusramuli
GATGGGGGCGGGGGACAAATCATTACTGTCTTGTAAAAATGTAAAAATTACGTTTTTTTACCATTTTTGAGAGTACTGCTTGGAAAATAATCACTGATTTGTCTTCTGTAGCTAATTGTGAAGAGATAGATAAAAAATGAAGTTTTTTTTATGAATATTTTTCATCTGAAAATATTTCGGAAAAATTTCGAAACATAGGAGGGGGGATTCCAAACTGCTTTCTTGACCATGTTTACATTAAGAGGGGTAAAACATGGCAAAAATGTGTTACGTAATTTATGCACAGTCCCTAATGTGTAGATATAAATAATGAGGCCTGTAAATTTAAAATAAATCGGTTAGGTGAGTTTTTGTATTTTGTGAGTTTAAATTGGTGATACTCAATATTGAATATATGTCAATGAATTTTTCAGTTTAATAATTGATCATTTTTACAAATTTGTGGGTTACTTACTTGAAAGGCACAAAAACACAATGAGAAGAGAATCGCCCACATCATGATTGATGAACAAGTCGTTTGATATCCACTTCCTAGCAAAGCTGAACCAGAAGTATTTCACATGAATTTGGAAAGTGGACTTTTTATACTAATTACTTATCATACGTGGAAGTTTTATTCAGTTGACGTCAGAGCAATTTATAGGAGAAGAGTTGGGGAAGAATTACGAAATTATCATGATTTGAAGCATTGGCGAACCTAATGCTAGGTAAATAAAGATCTGTTTTTCTGGAGACATTGTTTAAACTGTGAATATATGTGGACATGCCTTGTTATATAAGAATATTGAAAAAGAAAAAAAAATTTCTTCGAAATGGTACAATTTATTCACCAAGAGAAAAGTTATGTTAAAATTTAAGAAATTGTTTCTATAACTTTGTTTTCCTAATTCCAAGCATGAATTCTTTTCGAAAAAGCAACGTTTTTTTAAAGAATTATGCTTTTCATTCTGTGAGTTAAAGAAACGGCTTGTTCGATACTATTTTCTTAATTCAAAAACATATTTTTTATTCAAATTAAGGACTGCTAAAATTTAAGAAACAATTTACTTAAATCATTATTTCAAACCAAGAAAATTATTCTTCATATCAAGTAAAAAATTTTATTTTACTTTCTAAATCTAAATTTGTGAAATTTAATTTATTGTTAGTGAAATTCTACTAATGGAACTAGAGAAAACTTAGCTAATAAATTATAGTAAAAATCGACAAATTCGATTGGTGGAAATATTTTTAATTTGAAATTCGATAGTGGAAAAGTACTACTAATCTCAGAGTGAAAATATATGAATTTATTTTAGGCCTAATTAAGATAAGGTTATTGAAAATAAAAACTTGGCAAGAAGGATAGTTCAATGAAAGAACCAGATGTGATAAAAGTTTCGAATAAATATTTATTTGCCTAAATTTTTTGAGACTGCTGCCGTGATTTGGAAGAACACCATTAACTGCAGAAAGAACGAAGCTGAGAAAATCGTCAAAAATTGTTCAAATCTTTATTCGCATGTATCGCGGATTCTAATTAACGTTCTCAAATTTTCTTTATTGTTATTGACTAATTTGCATCTGACCTTCTCACTTATAAAACACAAATTGCCTAAAAATTGTAATCAATTATTGAGAATGCAGTTAACGGTGTTGACTTGGATGATGAAATTCGGGAAGACGCCGTAACGGGCAGTTTTGAATCTTTACAGTTCTAGCTGTAGCCTAGTGAGAAAGAAGCACAGCAAAACGAGACTATAACAAATGAGCTGTAACAAAAATGATTCCATTCTTTCTATAACTCGAAACTGCAATATCGTGTAAGGTTATTTTAATTTTATCTTTTACTGTTTAATTTTCAATACCACTAAGAGCAACTAAGAGCAACTGCCATCTAAAAAAAATGTCAATAGCCCCCAGTAGAACCGCGGTAAAATACACCTATAACCACGTCTCACATCCGTGAGATTGGTGGTCACAGGGCACGACGAAATCACAACGAAAGGCCAGCGAAACCCTCGTGTGTCTTGAGGACACGAAGCGACCCAAGGATGACAGCTTTCTGCATCCATCTCGCAAGTGCCTTGGCATATTTTTGGCACGCGGGTATGGCTTTAAGGTTACGAACCAGTGATAATTTAGCACCTTCGAGAGCACCTATCACAAGGACAATTACTCGTACCGAATATTTTGGGTACAGTCATTCCAGCTCTCTTTTAAGGTCTTGATACCTCTCCTCATTTTCTTTCTCCTTTGCAGTGATGTTGTATTCGGACGGAGCCGAGAATTCGATCACGGATATAGTTCGTTTCTCGAAGTCTTGGAGAACAATGTCAGGCCTCGAGTGCGCAACGGAGACTGCTGCCCGAAAATCGTAGTTCCAGAAAATCTGGCACTTCTCGTTTCGGACAATTGACTCTATATCCCTTGGAGCGTTCGGCAGGGCAGGGTCGCGACCGACACCGTAAGAGCGACAAAGATGGTAATAAAGCACTCTTAGGGCCGCATTATGTCTATAGATATACGTTGTTCCTGCGTGGGTCGGACACCCCGATAGTATGTGTTCTAGGTACTCAGCGTGTGCATGACACGCTCTGCGCCTATCACTGGGAACTTCTCGACATAAAATGCGGTGACGGTATGCTAAGGTGGAGATGACACCGTCCTGGCATGCGAAAATGAAGCCCTCTGTAGCTGAATTGAGCCCTGATGATTTGAGGAAAGCAAAAGTTTGCTCCTTTGACAAGGACTGTTTTTCTACATTTCTGTGAAAGTTTCCGTGCATATGCTTGTCGAGTAGCTCTTAGTGAAATTTTCCAACCTCTGCTTTCTTTACTTCGGCTTTCAGACGTGAAGCATCTAGATGGAGTAATGCACTTTCCTCACTTCTGATGTTAAAATTCAGGCCAAGGGTCACGGCAGCTTGCTCCGCGGCTTTGTAAAGGAACGCTCCTTCGCCAATCATCTCGTGGTTTCTGACCATCTTTAGGAGAGGATCTCTGCCATTCGCAACGATGTAAGCTGTACTTAAAACAATTCGGTTATGAAGACATTGGAGATTCAGAAGTCCGCGTCCGCCTTGACGGCGTGAAATGTATAATCGCGGAACTGACGAATTGATATGCAAGCTTTTATGCATATGCATGATCTTACGCGTGGTGACATCAAGAGCCTTAAGCTCGTTCTTCGTCCATTGAACCACCCCAAACGAGTAGAGTAAAACCGGGACGGCAAGCATGTTAGTCGCAGATACCTTGTTCAACGCCGACAGATTGGAAGACCAAATCTGTCGAAGAAGATGCTTGTATCTGCTTCGGAGAGTCTCCTTTACTGATGTTACGTCCTGAATGCGGCTTTGAGGCACGCCCAGGTATGTATAGGTCTCTCCAGTGTTAAGATGTCTAATAACACTTATATCCACAAGCTCAGTGTCCTTGGGAACGCCAGTAATCTTTCCTTTCTTCAAATGAATTTTGGCACACTTGTCCAAACCAAAGTCCATCCCAATCTCTCCTGTGTAGTTCTTGACGATATTTATAGCAATTTGAAGTTTGCTTTTACCAGCGGCATAGATCTTCAGGTCATCCATATAAAATACATGAGTGACCTTATGCTCACGCTGATTAGTGTCGCCACAGAGGTATCCAGGAGAATTTCGTAGTGCGAGAGATAGAGGCAGAAGTGTGATGCAAAAAAGCAAAGGGCTCATACTATCCCCTTGAAAGACGCCCCTCTGGAAGGTGACCTTGTTCGTCGTCAAACGATGATTCCTAGATGAGATGGTAAATCTAGTTTTCCAAAGAGGCATCAATCTCTCTATGCATCTCACTATGTGTGGATGTACCTTCAAGCTTTCCAACAGACAGATGATAAGTCTATGAGAGGTTGAATCGAAAGATTTCCGGTAGTCAATCCAGGCCATTGACAGGACGCGCTGATGGGCGGCAGCGTCTTTACAGACACACCTGTCAATTAGCAGGTTCTCTCGACAGCCTGCTACACCTTTTTCCGAGCCTCGTTGTTCGTACATCTCTCGCCATACAGGCTCAATTCGTCGAACGATCCTGTTGTTTAGGACAGCTGTGAAGATCTTATACAGCGTGTTCAAACAAGTTATTGGCCTGTAATTCTCTGGTCTGGACAAGTTGCCTTTTTTCGGTAGGAGTATAGTGCGTCCTAACACCAGCCATTGCGGAATGGGCGTCTCCGACTTTAAATATGAGGTGAATATACGGGCCAAATGTTGGTGTATAGCAGTAAACTTCTTCCACCAAAAGTTCTTGATACAATCTGGTCCAGCACCGAAAAAGTTTTTGGTGCCTCTAAGTGCTTTTTTCACCTCTTCGGCAGTGACTGATGGGCACTCCTCCTCAGATTTTATGAGGCTGTCGCTAAACTCCTTGAAGCGGATGATATTTTCAGTATCTTCTTTCAACTCTAGTGTTTTCGGGATCTTGTACACCTCTCTCCAAAAAGTCTCTACCTCCTTGGGCTAGGGTGGATTTTTTACAAAAACAGGGGGATCACTGAAGAGGCGTGATGGGTCAGCAAGAAACTGTTGATTCTCCCTGTTCCATCTCTCCCTCTTCTGTATCCTCCTCCTTGCGTCAGATAACAGCCTGATTTTGTCAACAATATGCTGCTCGATTGTCAGCAGCTTTGACTTGTTCAGTGTGTGATTCAAGGTCCTTAGTTCTTCGGCGAACTTTCGAACCCTTCCCGTGAACGGTCTACCAGACGTTATGTAATCAATCACACATTGAACACGGGACACATTCTGTCTTGCCCATCCAATTTTCTTGTTCAGTTGATGCAAGCGTCTTCTTGTCTTTTGATCCATCGTCGGTTTCAGCCTTCGATTTGAATCAGCCAAAGCTCTCGCAGCACCATAAACTGAGCAATTGATGGTCCAGAGGTCGGACTCTTGCGAGATATCTCCACGAAGGGAGGCATCCATTTCAGGCAGATCTTGGGGCTTAAGAGGAACTTGCATGTTGATGTTCCTCCTTGTACTGAAATTGCGATCATCTTCCAGAAGGTGCCTGCTTTCTGCGGTTGGTCTTAATGTCGTTTCATCTTCGTCTGCAGCTTCTTCAAGCAGCGGTTGAGGAAGCGCTCCGCGTACATATCCATTTTTTCGGAGGTAGTCGGCTTGATTTCGCAAAGACTGATGCGAAACGTGTTGAAGCTCTGGGTGTTTCTGGCACCACAGAGTATGCATGCGCGCCATAAGGCCTCCGCGAACAGGGATAATACTGGCATCGTAGCAGTCTAGCACGTCATTCTTAAGTTGATCCGTGCACTCAATGTGGGCGTTCCGCCGGTTCGTCGTCGTGTTTACATCTAAATTATTTTCAGCACCCCGAACTCTAGGATGATCGGCATTGTTTGCCGATCCATTGTCGGGTGCTCTGTGCGTTCGATCGCTTTGAACCGCATCTACATCATTTTGGTGGTTTGTTGGTTTCATTGTTGTTCCCACGAGCAGCTAGGGAAAGGGTTTGTCAATCCTTGTAGAGCCCCGCGTGCAAGGATAAGGCTGATACTCTGAGACGTCGCCCGGTATCCCAGAGTCACCGTTAAAGGCACCTCACCCAGGTGCCATGCAGCTTTCGGCACGGTTCTCACACCTTCGCTTAGGAGTTATTCCTTCGGGACCATCCCTGGACACTTGTCCGCGACTGCTTATTAATTATTGTAACCGTATTCAGCAGAAACCCTTGGTACGGGGACCCTCTATCCGCAACCCGCAGTCTTTGATGAAAATACGTTATTATTGTACTTTTAATGAATAAATAATATGTATGGAAAAATTTTTAATTGTTTGAATTTAGGAACTGTCAGGAATTTTATTATTCAAGAATTTTCAAATTTGATAATTTGATTAGGATTTCTATTATTTGGGTATTTTTTAATTCGGTATCTTCATATTTCCGCAATTTTACAGTATAGGACTTTCCGTTTTCGGGATCTTTTAGTCGTCCCAAAATCTGGAAACTTGGAACATTTTTTTAATAATTTTTCATTGTCAAAACTTAAATTTCAACGAGAATTTGAGAAGATTCCAAAGAATGAAATATTCTAAATAAAAAGTTCCCGAAATTATAAAATTGCCAACAATTTGAAATACCCGAATTGTAAATTTCCCGACAGATTGAAGAAATTATCGAATTTGAAAATTCCGAAATATAAACAATAGAAAGATTACTCAAATAAAAAATATAGTCATCAAAGAAAAGTCCTTCATTTCATTAATTATTTCAATATAAAAAATGTTTTTAATTGTTTAGATTCGAGAATTTGACAATTAGGGAATGTCTCTGTGTTGGGAATTTTGCATTGTCGAATATATTGTAATGTCGAAATAAAATTTGAAAGATTTTGAAACAATTTTTTGTTAATTTTGGAGGGTCCGAAAACTTATAAAATATTTACAAATTTCTTGGCAACTTCTAGAAGTTTTAAATATCTTTGAAATTAATTCGAATTTTTCATAAAGTATGGCAAAATTCTGTGAAACAAAAAAGTTTTCTTCAAAAGTTACTAAATTATTTTTCAACGCATCTGAAATCTCCAAAAACCTTTCAGAATTGTATCAAGAATCATAGGCAAATCAGATTTATATAACTCGAAGAAGGGACTGGTAATACTTATTTCCTTGTTCTCATTTCTCGGAATCTAATTTAAGTTAGAATTCCAGTGATCAGAAATCTGAAAAAATAAATATTTATTCGATATTTTTAATTTGCAGTGAAAATTATTTTTCTAATCAAATCGAAAAACTTGCGCGATTGATTATGCTATTCAAAGTGAATAATGTAAGGTGAAGTAGATGAAGTGTGAGAATAATTCTTGTTTTTCCATTTCAAAACAGGAACTTCTGCTGTGTTCCTATTTGCCACGTCATTTTCTACTAATATTTGGTAGCTCAATTCGCTCTTATTCGATTAGTAGAATTTCACTAGTAAATAGTGAAATTTTACCATTTCAGATTTACAGAGAGTAAATTAAAAAAATGTTACTTCATTTAGAGAAATACTTTTCTTGGTTTGAAATAATAAGATCTCTACGTTATTTCTCAAACTTTAGCCAGTACATTATTTCGATCAAATATTATATAATTTCAAACTAAGCAAGTAGTATTGAAAAAATTGTTTCTTCAATTTAAATGAGGGAAAACGTTATTATTGAAAAAAATTTCTTTTTTCTTTAATAGGAACTTCCACTTTGAATTAAAAAACCGAAGTGAAAGAAAGAATTTCCTCGATGAGGAGTAAGCAAGCAAAACATGACGAATCCATTCGAGATGATTGTTCAATAATTAGACAAATGCTTCAAAAATACTGGTCATCGAAGGAAAATTCAAATAGGATCTTATAGAGGAAACCATCTAGCTATCCATCTGATATTATTCAATAATTAAATCAGTTAGATTGGATCTATACAGATTTAAAACATATTGTACACTTTAGAACAAACAATATTGATTCAAATTTATATAGTTCAAAGGTTAGACAATTTTCAAATCGTAATTTTGATGGGATAGGTTTTTTTGTGAACTAAGAACGTAAAAGTCTCTGGGTGAATTAACTGTACCATTTGAAATATTTATTTTTGTGTTTTTGATTATCTTATATAACAAAGCACATATATTCCATATTGTCTTTGCCAAGACTACACTGTAAAAACTGGGATTCGATTTATAACTTAATTCGGTATTAAAACAGTTTACGCAACAAAACAATCGCACTCCAGTTTGATCCGCCAATCTAAAAAAATAAGGTCGATTTGAGGATTGAAATAGGCTCGAAATAATGATCATCTGTCAATAACTAAATCTGATAAAACAAATTATAATCTGTCAAGTTTAGAAACCAACGTAACCCATAGGGCTGAAGTTTGCGACGTCTGAGTGTGAGGGTTCAACACTGATTTTTACGAATTTTCCATTTCATGTGTTTTTTGTTTCTTGTAAGAGTGAAGTTTGGAACAATTGAAACAATGCACCCTCTGAATCAATTTAGTTCGCTATCTCGGATCATTTATGAGTCCCGACTCACTTTGAATGAAAAGCTTTGCTAACCCCTCCAATGATCTTGTCGCGAAGACAATCTTTTCGAAATCTGTCAAATTAAACAAGGCAACATCTTCAAAATCAGCTAACCAGCCTTCTACAAGAAAAATATCATTACCATTAAATTTCCGAATCGTTTCTTCAATATCTCTGTATTCCATAGACAATTTGACAGCTTGCGGTCCTCGTTATTTACATTAACTGACAAATTCATGTCCATTAGACACCGAATAATATTCTGCCTCAACTGTACCTAATTTCCACTGCAGCACAGTCCTCAAACATTTAATATTGAGGTTAAGTCACCAACTGAAAGAAAACCTGAATACTTTAGCTTAGCGCGAAATTCCGCCGAATCATCGCTGAATGTAAATCCTGAAAATGCATGCAACTTTCTACGGTTTTTACGATCTCCCTCTTTCTTAATTATTAATTTACACCAAGCGTATATTGAACTTCGAGGGGCAGTTTTCAACTCATTCTTAAATATTATAATATTCACTAACTTCTCCATATTTTCCTTTTCTTTGAGCCAAAATTAAAAATCAGGGGATTGAAACAAGAAAGTTAATTTAGCATTACATTATGTTACAATCAAGATCGACAAGTGAATAGAATTCTCATCGAAATGTACTTATCATCTATTCATTCTGAAATAGACTTCGTAGAATCTCGTGTTCGTTTTTTGTCTTCAATTTTCCAGATTTCCAAAATCTATTGTATTGTTTTTTCTCATATATTAAGAATTTTTGAAAATCTTTCAAAGTTTTGAACACATTAGTGATGAAATACTTATTGACTCTGAAACTCTGCATAAAATAATTTTTCTGAAACTATTTCGCTCGCGCGTTACCTAGATTTACATCGATCGATTCCACATTCAGTACACTTCATGGGGTTCCCAATGCACTACTTTCAGACATGGTATTGTTTGCGATTTCCAAAATTGATTACTTTTGACTCGCACCCTAACAAATATATCGATTCAGCCACAAAAAAGGGAATTCTTATCTTAAGAAATTGCTTATCTGGGTCATATAATCAGCAGTAAAGGAGTGCAACCCAATCCAAAGAAAACTCAGGCTGTGCGAAAATTCTCTGCACTTCAAAATCCGAGAAATATAAAACAATTTCTAGATCTGCCCAGATATTATGGAAGATTTATTAAAAATGTCGCAGCAAAGGTGAAGCATTTAACCAATCCTCGAAAGAAAGGAGTTCCTTTTATTTGTGGTCCAGAAGAAGAAGAAAGTTTCAGGAGCATGAGACATTACTTATGCGAAATTCCTATTTTGCAGTATCCAGATTTTCCGAAACCTTTCACTATAACCACCCACGACCAGAAAAAGAAGGTATAGGCCTTCCTATATACTATTTTTCTCACGTATTAAAGAGTGCTGAATGCAATTATTCAATTTCTGAAAAAATGTCTCGCAGTCTCATATGTAGTTCATCAATATCAACCATATATTTATGGAAAAGAATTGACACTAGTTAGTGATCGTGAACCATTGAAATGAATGAATTCAGTCAAAGACCTGGGACAAGTATTGATTCGTTGGCTTTAAAATTAAGGGATTACGAATGTACTTTCGAATATAAACCTGGAAAATTAAATATGAATGCCGAAGCACTTTCTAGAAATCGTGTTTTAGACAGTTCCTCAGAAAAAAGTTCAAAGGAAAAGAAAACTGCCGGATTATTGCCAGTACAGACACGGCAAGCAAAAAAGGTACTGAAAAACAAGCTAAGTCTGTGACAAGAGCCTCAATCTGACCTCCTACAATGATAAAAAAAGGACTATCATCCAAAACTGTCAATCCTAAACAAAATACTTCAGGAGTTCAAAAGACTGTTTCCAGATCCAAGGATGACAAGAAACGTACCGATTCTACTTCAAAATCTGCTAGCTGCGCGAACGAAAGTAGTATGAGCAAACGTCTGCTCCGGCGTAGAATAGAAGAAATGATAAATAAACCTCAACCTAATTATCGCGATTCCAGTTCCAATTCCGAAGATGATTCCTATGACCCCGATATACCGGTGCCTTCCATACTTCAAAAGAAACGAAGTGTCTTACCTACTTAAGATATACCTTCAGCTGCTTTTCTATCTCGCAAATTACCCAAGAGCGCTCCACCAAAATCCGCAGAACGTTTTCAGGAATTATTTAAGGAAGAAATCGCTCAAGAAAGGCAAGCACCAGAACAGCCAATACAAAAAACTCACACAGGTTCCATCATAACAGTGAGCACTTCAATAAGTGATAGTGATAATAGTTTTTCAGAAGAAGAAAAAGAAAAACAAGGAATTGAAGAAGAAAAAGAACTGAATATTTGAAAGTTAACCAGAGAAGATTTAAGACATTCATTCTCTCAGCTTAATGAATCCCTCAAAGTCCACAAAGATTGGGTAACAGAAATGATCACTTAATAAAATATAGGACGTGGCAGGGAAGCTACCACAATATCAGAAGGAGAAGATGATCCAGAAATCCTTCAAGCAATCAAGAAACTTGAACCAGATAGTGAAACTGAACTCACTCGCAAAATAGACTCAGTAATGAACTGGGCTGAAAGCGAATTGAAGTGACTTGAAACTCAAGAAGTTGGAAATGAAGAAAAGAAGCTAGTGAAGAAAATAATTATGCAAATTCTTCAGCGCAAGAAGAATCTTCCTCTGCACAAGTAGTATTGCCTGACGTCGGACAACGTCAAAGCGTGACCTATGCGCCTCAACCAAAGTTTCCAACTACGCCAGATGTGTCAGCAACATTCCGCCTATCAACTTGTGGATTTGCACAGGCTTTATCTAGACCATTTCAAAGATTAACGGAAACAGAATAAAATTCGAATAGCTCAAAAAGTCCCAGAACGTCAGGCGAAATTCACAATCCTTGACGAATAGAAATGAGTCTAGCTGAAACAAGTAGAGCTACCAATACCGAGCCGGCAGTAGTAATAGCAGAGGCTGACCGAACAGGTACATATATCACTAGAGTGCAGCCTACGTTGCTTGCCATGTACACTCAATTTTCTAATAGCAATGCACTCCCAAAGATACAAAGGTGCAGAGACAATTTAACATACCTAAGAGGAAATTATGTACATTTTCTTTCAGAAGATTGTGAGTTTACCACGCCAATAGGGCAACTGTTTTTTTTATACCATTAAGCCATTTCCCTTTCGGGGTAGGCGTGACACTACCCGATTCGGGTGGTGTTTCTAGCTGGATTATTTACTACTAGTGTGGGCTCAGCATACCCAGGACAGGCCAACAGCACGCAGTATTCCCGAACGGTCACCCATCCAAGTACTAACAGCGCCCAACAATGCTTAACTTCAGTGATCTTACGAGAACTGGTGTTTTCAGCGTGGTATCGCAACTTTGAATGGATATAAAAGCCATTGACCCCTTAGAAATTAAGGAACAGCATCCTAAATTAGGCCAAGTCTTGATAACCCTTAAAAACCGTTATAAAATTTGTATACGATTATTATCAAACAAAAACATTTTAACCATTTAGTTGAGGAAAATCTGAAAATCAAACCACGTAATTTATACGTGGCTCTGGAAAGAGAAAATATAAAATCTATCAGAATCTCAAATCATGGTGATTTAACTGAAAGTTTGCCTAAAAATACTATTTTTTGTATATTTATATTTTTACTATTTTTGTTGCTCTCTGAATAAAAATTGGTAAAATTCAACGTAAAAAATGGAAAATTTCAATGAAACGACGCGATTGTCTGACATTCTTAGCTCTATTAACTCAATAAGATCATATTGTGAAAATGTAAACGCGACATAGCCTGTCTCCAATTTGGAAACATTACCTTCTGATTCTTTGAACAAAGTTAAGGAAAATGAGAATTTTTTTAATCTCGAATTTTCATTTTCAAAATTTGTTTCGGTTGCACATTTTTATCATTTTCCATGGTAAATTTCAATTAAATAGCATAATTTGTAATAATGATTTGTCTTGAATAACAATAAACTTAAGTGTCTATAGAATATGATTTTTATTTTATAGCTTTTTTTCTTACTAAGAAGATACTTTGTTTCCTCTCTGAATCAGAATCGTTGAAACTTAACTACTTACTAGTGAAATTTAACATATTTGTTCAGCGAAAAGTGGGCCACTCAAGATTAGTAAACAATTACCTATTTCGATTATCAATAGTGAAAAACAACTGATTGCTTAGTAAAAATATATAAATTTAATTTGTATTTTCAAATTTTTTTACGGTTGTTAATTTTTCTAGTTTTCCACAGAAAACTGCAATTATAAATCAAGCGTGGATTCATTGAAAATATATTTCCTAAAGGCTGTGAATAATTAATAGCTTGTCGTAAGAGAAAATGTCAGGAAAGTAAAAAGTTTGCGTTTGTGTCAAAAATTCTTACGAAAAATAAAATAAGTAAATTATGTTCATGGAGTGTTTCTCGTCATAACAATTGTTCTAAAAATGAAGCTAGAGAGTTTATGACGAACAAACAATGTTATTAATGGTAGGTATAGGTTTTGGAACAGTTTTAGGAAAATTATGACAATGATTGGCCTGAATGATTTTTTATTGATAAATGAAAAGTCTAGGCGGTTCCCTCTTTAAAAATACACTTTTCTAGCTAAAATGAATTGGCGAATCATCTAAATAATAATAATCATGTATTTTCCACATTGCATGGAAATCTTGAATGTCTTAATAATACAAAAAAATCTAATGAAATTATTAGTCAATATACAGGGTACCCGAAAACCTTAATTTTTAAAATACCCTGACCAAACAAAAAAACAGTACAATTTCACATAAAATTTCAAGATTTTGAATTTATTTACTTATTTCAACCAAAAAATATGACTTCTTTACAAAATAGTTAAATTTTCAATAAAATAAATTAATTTCCAACCATATAGTTGCATTCATAACCAAACTGTTAAATCATCATCCTACAAAGATTAATGTCCAACCAAATGTTGAAAACATTTTCAACAAAATAATAGATTTTTTTAAAAAGCAGTTGAATTTTCGACAAAGAAGATAAATTTGCAATCCAATAGGACGTTTTTCTTGTCCAAATAGACGAGTGTTAAAAATAAAAGTTGAATCTTCAACAAGAAAGGATGCTTTTTCAACAAAATACTTGAATTTCCAACAACAGAGTTAAATTTTCAACCTACTCAGATGAATTCTCAACAGAAAAAGTAATAGATGAGATGTCAATCAACAAAGATGAAATTTGTAGCAAGAGCTTAGTTTTAAAAAAAGGTCAATTTTTCAACCAAAAATACGAATTTTCAATAAACAAAGCTTTTTCTATCAAAAAGAGAGAAAACAAGACGAACAAATTTTTTAAAACAAAGACAAATCACACAAATCAAATTTTATATTCGAAATGATAAGATTTGAGCTGGAAAAGGGAAGGGAAAAGTTCTGTCGCACTCAAATAATATAAATGTATATAACTTCCTTAATCTTCAATAAAGTGTATAAATATTATAGAACAATCTATTTTCCTCGAATTGAGGAATCTTTTCCGTTCTTGTATCAATTTTGAATCATGTTAGTGTAATGTAATGTGAATGTGTATGTAAATAATATAATATGATAAATAAAACTCGGTTATTATTCTACATGTACGTAAAAAGCTGCAGTCGACGCAGTGGATGCAACAGAATAAATTTGTGAACATCTGGAGATTGGATGGTCAATTTAACTCATTTAGTTGTTTAAATTGTTTATTGATTTCAATACAAATTGCACAGTGGTACATTATACCTTTTTGGTCTTCTTTCTTTCGCCGGTATCTACATTTTTTGAATTAATTTTAATTCATCAAACTCATAAATCAATCAATAATTTTTTTATTAAGTGGTCCTCTCGACATCATCTTGATGTCCTCATCTCGAGCTTTGTCTGAATCTGCTGCCTCCTGACGGCAGCCGGTTGTAGATTTAGCACATTTCTGAGCTACGCCTCCAATGCATTTTTCAGCCTCATCCATAAATAATTTTGCATCTTTTTTGAATTCCTCAACTATTTTTTTACAGCAGTTTTCAGCAGTCTTTAGACAAACAAAATGATAATTTTTTATTATTACGATGAAAATATTCAAGGATTGGAAATATTTGTCAAGACATACTAGACTCTTCTAACTCAATAGGATTGAGTTTCATAATCCCAAATAGAAAACATAACTATTAATATTCAGCCAAGTTTATTTAATTTTTCTTGACAATGCAATATTCTCAAAAGACTTTGGCGACGACGGATCCTTTTATTAGTGAAATTTAATGTGAAACTTGTTTCGTAACTCTTTCAATATAAAAACTGTATTGGAAAAGATCATATATTGTGTTTTAAACAGATTATGAATAATAATTTTCAATTACCTGAATATCCTTAGTATTTTTGGCTTTATGATAACAATTTCGACATTCGTCTCTTTTGGATTTCAAACTTTTGTCGAATTTTTTATGAGCATCAGTTGACATACTCGTACATTTGTATGATATTTGTTCAGACCTTATTTCTTTACTCTTTACAGTATCAGCTACATCCTAGTGAGAGAAAGAAAAAAAAAGTAATTTATGTTTTCAAAAACTTGTTTAATTATATAGATATAGGAATAAAAGATTGTTGTTGTTTACTGACCGAAATATGAGCGTATGCTTGAAAATTGGCATCAAGCATTGGAGTTAAGGATCCTTCAATTGAATAAGCAATATCGTCGGCTAATTGATCTGCGAAGACTATCTGTAAAGATGAAAAGTAATGATAACATTGCACGAAAATATTATATTTTAACGTCCAATGTTTAAGTTTTGATACATTTAATGTATGAATATGTATATTTATATGTATATGTATATGTATATGTATATGTATATGTATATGTATAT